>JAUMHB010043234.1:0-18118 GCA_032359685.1 Pittosporum tobira
ATAAATTTTTATTTATATATATGTTAGAGGTTTATGTTTAATAATTTATAATTAAAATATAGTTAAGTGATAATTTCAATAAATGTGTTGATAATAAAAAGTATATATACTTGAAAATAATGGAAAACCAAATTTATATATCATTAAGCAAAACATACAATATTTAATATTTTAAAATTTATTTTATGAGTTTAGTATAGTTGTAAATTTACTCATAACTTATTGAAGTGACCAATGATCAAATTCTGAAAACTACAATTAATTTTTTAAAAAGAAAAAATGACCAAAAAGCAAAAGTATCCAAAAAATGGCTAAATACTCAGAGGCAAAAATATCCAAAAAATGATTAAATATTAAACCAAAATGATATAATTTACGCTTTTTACATATATATAAATTACGATGTGATTTACGCTTTATATATATATATATACAGAAAGGGTGTGAGGAACAAAAAACACCCGAACTAGACATCATCGGAAACAATTCAACGATGTCTGTTGCCGAGCAGTGGTAACAGGAACTAATTGAGTTCATAAACAGGTGATTCGGTGTTAGACATCTAAAAGAAAGTTCTTGAAAATGTTCCTTTTTCATTTTCCTATTTAGTGCACTTTTGATAATAGCATTAAACACTTATAATACTCAAACGCAATAAAATTTTATTTTTAATAAATTATGATAAATTAAATTTAAGTTCAAAAAACTAAAATTGCAGTTTAATTCAATTTCAACAAAAACTTAAAATTCAATTTAAGCTGCAAGTAACGGTTGAAAAGAACTACCAAACAATCCCTTACTCCTAAATAGCTAAAATAGGACATCGATTAAGTTAACACTCAATATTATATTCAACTCGAATTGTAGCACCTTGGCTGATAAATCGAAACAATTCACAAAACCTTAAAAGCATGAAAAGCAAAGGATATCTATGGCTGCCAAGTCCTAGTACCCAAGAGTATTTAGATTTCGAAAGTCAACCAAATAGATACATAATACTTATTGAAAGGTAAAAATAGTTTCTTTCATCTAAAAATGAAGTGTTCCCAGGGAAAAAAATAGGCAGCAAATTCATTCGGCTGGCCTCTGTCCCAAAACTGGAATGTCTTCATATCGTTTCTGCATTACAAAAGTTACATTTGAAACAAATCTTATTTCAGAAAAGAAAATTAAAGGGAAGAACATGCTGTCATGCAGAACTAAAAGTAGTTTCCACCCAAAAGAAATAAATAAATAAATAAATAAAATAGCATACTCATTAGAAAATATAAAACTTCCATAAGCATGAGAAGTACTTCAGGGGGCCAATTTACTTTCCTTTTACTTATCAAAAAAGAAAAAAGCATGAGAATTACCACACATGAGACGTCACCAGTAGATATTTTGTATGACTTGTGTTCCAAAATTAGAGATATCTATGTGTTTTGAATTTTAATGTAGTACATTTGGGAAATCCTAAAATTCAAATTTGAAGTCATTTTTTTTTGGCAAGTGTAAATTTATTATATTTTGATTGATGTCAAAGTCAATGTTGTAAACTACATATAAAATACTACCACGTACAAACTTTAAGAATTTAACAAACTTATGTCCAGATTTGAATTTTAGGATTTCATAAACCTAGTTTAATAGAACTCAAAAATATCTTAATTTTGGAACGGAGGGAGTAAAATATATGCAGCTATAGAAATACCATTCTAACCATTTAAGCTGACATGATAAAGATATTTTAGAGTAATTGCGTAAATTCATCTTAGGGCAAAATGCCATGAAGGCAGGTAGGCATCACTTTGTTCACAAAAGACTGTCCCTAAACAGACATGCATTTGTCCCCAAAAAAATACCACACGAAAGCCTCAATTTAGCGGCTACTCAACTCATCCTTATCTGCAGCACATGTCACCCAATTACAATTTATGTCCAAAGAATGTGGTTTCAGTGATCTCAATTGACTAAAATAATTAACGAAAGAGAGACCATAACTGCAAAAAAAAGGTATATTAAAGGAAAACTCTAATTGGATGAATGTGGCAGCGGAAAAGAAAGTGTCTCATTAGCCGCTAAATTGAAATAGATAACTTGGAATTGTACTTAGCATGTTTGAATATCTGTTTGCCCCTTCACTTTCGTCTTCTTTTACTATTGATGTTTGTTTTGTGTAGTATGACAGCAGACAGCCCAATGGCAATGTTTGCCACGTTCCCTTTAACTATATATATATATACATATATGTATATATATACATACATATCCTAATTTAGACTGTGTTCAACCCTACCAACAGGTCCTAATAGTTAACATATAGATTCCACGTGATTCTTCTATATTTGTCCTCAGTAATTCTCCATTACAAGATTTTAAGAATTAATACTCCCTATGTTCCAATTACAAGGGTACTCCATTTACTAAGAATAATGCTAGAGGTCTCAAATGTGTCTCAACTACACGACACAAATAAATAGGGTGGTTTTTGATTGGGCCCATCATGATGGTAACCAACCTATGTAATGATGACATGTGTGACACATTTGAGACCCCTAGCATTACTCTTACTAAAGGAAATACTTTTGTAATTACAAGGATAAAAGCTCATATAACTTAGAGGTACATATCTACCAAGTTTCACCTGCACTGACTGCCTCCATATAACCCAAATGAAGAGCAAAATATCTGTTGCTGTTCAGGGCACATGAACAATAACTGTGAACAGTTGCTGTTGGTTGGTGTATGGAGACTCATTCAGATGTAATCTATGCATTTAATCCTTTCCAATTCTATAACTTTACAGAACATGATAACAATAATCTTCCTATGTAGTCAAAACTTGAAAGGTATCAAAAGCTTGACTCAACTAAAAATCTGCACTGTAATTTTTTTTGCTTTCTTCTCTGTTATAATTCCGTTTTTATTTAGCGTTTATATTAAAGAACTAATGCAAATGCATATCCCAAGAAAATCTTAGTAATGCTTATGTAACCGTAATAGCCTAATCCAAAATTTTTTAATGTGAACATCCCAGGGGTCATGGTTCCACAATCATATCTTCAGTTTGTACTTACGTGTCTTACTTTATTTCGTTCTTAGCAGGACACACAGTCTACTAATCGTGGGTTATCCTTAACTAAATTCCTACAAGCTGGATACCACCAGTTTCAATAATTGTGGGTTCAAAACAAAATTGATACAAAAGACTGAATTGTTAATGAATAAGCTCGGTTAGTTTGTTTAAGCTCATTTCGTTAAACAAGCTCAAGCTCGAAAAAGCTCGTTTAATTTAACGAGCCAAGCTTGACAAGCTAGTTTACACCCCTAATCGATTGTAAAGTTTAGTGATTACTTAGGAAGAGCACCAGTACTTGGTAGCACACAGTGAGTTACAAGCACATTATTCAGAATCTCCATTTGTTACAACAATCAAGCAGTGCAGATAAACAGATAAAACATAAATAAACGATTCAAAGCATATAGATAAATGAACAAACACATACAACATATGCATTTGACCTACATCATTAAACATACCTAGCACAAAAATACAACGAACCCACAATGTAAATCAAAGTTAAAATAAAGAATGTCAGAATCATACCCCAACGTTGTTGGATTCCCAGATCTTATGAACCCCATAGTCGACCGCCTGGAACCAATTAATCATCAAAAAAAGTTGCTCAATTCATTGGTCAATCAATTGATACAAGTCAATATAATCAAATTACAAACAATTAATCTAGTCCTAAAAATCCATATCTTTGCAATTTTTCTTTGAATTTCAAAATGAAGTTACACCATGTGCTAACCAATTAGAAAATATCAGATCCAGATTAGATTAAGCAAAATAGCTAATAAGGCTACTAACCCGTTCACCAACTAAAGCGCCGGCGATGACGAAAGTGACGTAGACTGCGTTGCGGCGCATCACAACTCTGTAGAAGCCTTCGAGGAGTCCCATCTCGCTCTCTATTTTCTCTCTCCTAGGGCTTCAACTTGATTGAGGAATTGCGTAACCTGAATGGTGAAATGCGAATTTGGGGGTTTACTTTCAAAATAACCATCTATTCTTCCGCTTTGACCGAAACAGTGGCCGAAGTTAAATGGGCTAACGGGTATGCAGCATTTCAAGTGTGGCCCAGTCCATTAGCAAAGTCTGCAATCTTAGGGTATACTCGTATTTGATAAAACTGAAAAATTCAGACCCAAAAAAAAAAAAAAAAATTAAAAATTAAGTTCTGAAAAATTTAAGTGGTTAGATATATATAGTAACTAAAAATTTAAAGTTTTTTTAGTTATAAATTAATGTTTAATTTAATTAAGCTATTTGATAATTAACAAAATTTAATATTAAAAATATTTGAATTTTTAATAATTATTTGTTATGACAAAAAAAAAAACCTTAATTACATAAACTAATAATTTCATAAAAAATAAAATATTCAAAATTTTATAATTCATAATATTTTATATTGAAAAAAAGTGTCTGAGAATGAAATATATTGTTAGTCATAAACTTTTAGTTGAAAATAAAGAGTATATAAAAATGAAAAGTGAATATTTATTCATTTTGAAGGAGATGATTTTTATCTAGTCCATTCCTTGCTTATTTCAAATTAAATTATAATGATAGCTAACCATTTCATTCTAATTTCTATTCAATTTCAATGTAAAATGTTATTTTATTATTTTTTCACAAGAAATGAGAACCAAATCCAATATAAGTTTCTAGACCTTGAGTTAACAAATACTAAATTAACTTAAAATTTAATATATTTAGATAAAGTTGTTAAATTAAGTTCTCAAACACACTCTATCTATTCATTCAAAATTTACAGATAGATATGAAAATTCAAATATATATTTGTTCAATTGTTGAAACCAATAAACATAGTACTAAATATTATTTTTTATTTTGTTTACAATAATTAAAAGATAGAAATTGAAATTATTTAGCACTCCAAACTTTCAAATGTTCCTCCATGCATCTCAACTTCTTAACGTGTGTCAAGGTGCACCATCCGATTTCAAAATTGATTATTTGTTATCGGAAGTACCATATTTTAGAGATGTATTGACTCACCACTTTTCGCTCCCACAATTTGCAAGTTCTACATTTTAAATCTATGCTAGCCTCACACTCTACACTCCTCATTCTACCATCTATAAAATAAAATAAAATTAGTGAAATTGATACTTATAGTAATAAGTGCCATGTTTTTAAATAGAATGATGTACTTTGACACAATTTAAGAAATTAGAGAGACATGAAGAAATATTTAAAAGTCTGAGATGCTGTATAATTTTTAATGCAAACTTTGAGGTGCAATTCATACAAATTGACGATATATTAATTTGAAATTTAAAAGAATAAATTAATTAAACAAATCGTTAAAAAAAAAAAAAAAAAAACTTCATTTTTGTCCTTACTCCATCTACATTCCAACTTTACAACTGACAAAAATTTAAAATCGTCACTTCTAAGAAAGACTCTGCTTTAATAACATGTCTTTAAGTTAATTGAAAATGTGACAGAATAATGACATAATCATCGCTAATGTACTTAGAATAAAATAATATACAAAAAACTTCATCTCACTCGATAGTCAGTATTTTGCCAAAGGTTCAAATCTTCACCCAATCCAATATTATCAATTACATTGCACCACATAACAAAATTTGCATCATTCGGTAGAGTACAAGTGGTAAAAAAAATTAAGTATATTTTATCATCTCCCGCTCCTTTATTGAATCACACTACTACATATAAGAGTGATTGCACCTAACAAGGCTAACAACCTCGGGCAAAGCAAATAGCAAAACCGAGGAATGACATCGAAGGGAAAAGATAAGTACATCACAAAAGATACCATCGTGCTCATTACAAAATGTTATTATCATGCTCATGAAAAAAATCGAGAGCGGCCTTTCTTCTTTAAGAATTCAGGGATTTCTACAGAACTGCCTTCGGTGAAAGTGGAAGAACGTCTATTGATTCCTGGGGCCATATCTCCCTGTACCTGCAAATTCCCACATACTATATAATACCAAGACCATAGTTATAGATATATCACGAAGAGGGAGGGTGAGAGAGAGAGAGACACGTACGCGTCCTTCAGGTTCCTCTTGGCGTCTGAATCCAGTGGCAATCAGAGTTATGCTGACCTAAAAACAAAAGTCATTTCTATAAACTTAAGTGCTCTCTAAACTTCCTTGCCTTTCATAATGCTTGGATGATCACAATCTCTCTTAAGCTATATACATATATATTGTCATTAAGAAATTCTACATACTTGACCACTAAGTGATGGATCAATAACAGCTCCAAATATTAAATTTGCACTTGGATCTACAAGGTCATAGATAACCTCCGCTGCAGCATTTACCTGCGAAAGAAATTTGAATTAGCGACTGGCAAATGGGAAAAAAACAAAGAAACTAGAGAATGGTTGTAATCATAAACACGACCAGCACAATATCTCGTAAGGAATATAACTTGAAGCCAAGCCATAGAAAGAGCTACACTATCTACATAACTCAAAATTTTCTCTCACAAGTACTTCCTCTGTTCCAGAAAAAGAGTCTCATTCGTAAAATTTGTAAGCTTTAAGGATTTATTTTTACTGCATGTTCATCCTAAAATAGGCAGAGGCATGATAGTCAAAATTATGATGTTAAACTTGAGAACATTGTGTGATTTTATACTATCATCAAAATAAATTGAACTCATTTTGTGGAACAATGTATTTTCTTTGACAATTTGTGGAACTGAATATGAAATCGTACCTCAAATAAAGTTAAATCAGTTCCGCCTGTTATGTTCCAAACAATACCAGTAGCTCTTTCTATACCAAGATCTAGTAAAGGTGATTGGACAGCGTTTAGTGCAGCATCTCTTGCCCTGGTCTTGCCTGCATTGGTAAGAAAATGTATATGAAATCTCAAATCAAAATGGGACAGATCCATAGTTCAGGGTAGTAATACTTCCTACATCCCACAATCAATGTCCATGTTTGACTTTTAAGGTCAATGACAATGAAATAAAGATCCTTACACTTACCACTTCCAGTTCCAATCCCCATCAGAGATGAACCAGCATTTTGCATAATAGCCCGCACATCAGCAAAATCAACATTAACCATACCCGGGATCTGCAATTAGGGTTATTGAAAGCAATTAGCAAAATAATAAAATCCCTCCGTGCCACAATTAGATATACATTTTCAAAACGCCGTTTTTAATGAAAATGTGATGTTTACAAACATATCCTTAACATTAACTATAAAATGTTGTAATAATGACATGATAGTACTCGATCCACTTTGAATATAGTAACAAGTAATAACATGTTGGGAATTTCATGCCTCAGTTTATGGCCCAAAATTAGAAATGTATTTCAAATTTTGAAACGGACTAAAAATAAACAACTATCTCAAATTTTGGAACAGAGAGAGTATATTCACCATATTGTATATGCATATACAAACATGTGTACATGGACGGAGGGAGAAAACAGAGGGGGAGGGAGGGGGGGGGAGGGGGTCAAGGAAGAGTTGTGGCAACCCCTAGATTTTAAAATTGTTCTTATATAGCATACGTAATTTTTATATTAATCTCCTATAAATTAAATTAAGTGTTCTAAATGAGTTAAATAAAAATTAGACAATCTCCAAATCTCTAATATTTTCTCCCTAAATTTAGGAATGTTCTCGCATAGTGTATATAAATTTCTAATCATCTCCTATAATTTAGCTTAATTATCACATATGACTTAAATAAAAATTAGATAATATCAAAATCTCCAATATTCTAGTTTCTTTATCAATAATTATTCATCTTCCTATCCAGAAAAACAAAATTTACCTATATAATTTGATTAGCTTATTTGAAATTAATTACATTAATTATTTATCTGATAATTTTTTAATACAAAAATTTTTGCACTGCCCCCTCTACCCAAAAATCATAGCTCCGTCCCTCTATCTGTGTGTGTATCGGCATCTTGAAAACTGTGTCAAAGATAGAAGCTTAAAAACAGTAAAGAGTCAGAATGTGATAGGAAGGTAGTAACTAATAACTATCACTCATTTAAGTACCATAATTATATCGGAGATACCACGAACACCTTGTCGCAATATATCATCAGCCAGATTAAATGCCTCGGTTACTGGGGTTGATTGTGAAACGGCAGTCAACAGCTTGTCATTCGGAATTACGATAAGTGTGTCGACATTGTCTCTCAAAGTTGCAATTCCTTCTTGAGCTTGAACGGTTCTTCTTCTTCCCTCGAAGGAGAAAGGTGTAGTGACAATACCAACAGTCAAAATACCCATTGACTTTGCGATTCCGGCAACAACTGGAGCCGCTCCGGTGCCAGTCCCTCCACCCATTCCAGCCTGCAATTTAAATATCATAGATGAGATTATATATAAAAAAAAATGAAATGAATTATGGGATCAACAAACTGACAGCATCACCAGGAACATCAAGAATTAGTAGTTATGGTTTCCTTTTCCATTAAAAAGTTCTTAAGATAACATATTACCTCCGCAAGTAGAGATAGTTATTCCTCTTTGGTACGTTCCAAAGTTAGAGATAGGTTTCTCATTGAGTCATAAAATACCATAATATTCCTAATTATGGTTTCATTATAAATAGAGATGAAACTACATCTCACTTATAAAATAAATAAATAAAAAAAAAGATGAAAAAACATCTATTTTCAAAAACCATCGTGTTTTTAAGGTATTTCTAATTTTGGAACAGAGGGAGTATTCAAAATATAAGAGCATTATTGACTTTAAAAAGTTAATTTAGAACATTTTCAAAATTTCAAACACACCTGGATTAAATATGCATAGTACATGCCAGGTACAAACACATCAACATCAAAGCAGGGGTAAAAAGGTAACACAAGTTTAGCAAAAATATTCAAAATCAACAACCTGGATGTACTTTCCTATTCATAATGTCAAAGTTACAAGAGAAAGCAGCTAAGTGTACCGTCACAAAGACCATGTCTGCCCCATAAACCGCCTCCTCTATGGCTGTTTTGCTTTCATTAGCAGCATTCATGCCAATCTCGGGATTCCCTCCAGCACCAAGACCCCTAGTCAACTCTTGACCGATCGGCAAGCGGTTTCCGGAAACCACTGGAGACATCGTCATGGCTTGTACATCTGTATTAACTATCCAAAATTCCACACCGTTCATGGAACTTTCAATCATTCTATTGACCGCATTGGACCCACCACCCCCGACACCGACAACTTTGATCTTCGCTTCATTATATTTACCTGGGTTAGAAGATTCTCTCAAGCTATTGGTAATATTACCATTAAAGCCATCATTCACTTTTGGAAACTTGTCATCTCTTTCTCCCCTGAGCATTGAAACTTCAGGGTGTAGATCAAAAAAAGAGTCCTTGCTGTTCTTTGGGCCCACTCTGTGTGAACTGCTTGAGCATTTGAACTGAGGGAAACAAGATGCTATCTTTAGTAGAGGACATGTACGCATATGATTCATGCTCGTGAATCTTCCGCATGACGAGGTTAAGATTCCCTTTGGAGCATTGGGATTGATGAGAGAACAAGGTACATGAGCAGCCATATTGAGAACCAAAACCCAATTATGGAGAAATTCTGCAACGAGACAGTGGAAAACTGCACTTCTTTCAGAAGTTATACTTCCTCAACCTAGAATACCAAAATACAATCATTTTAGGCAAAAGTTTAAAAAAAAATAAAATCAAGATGTCATCACTTCATGAATCCAACGAAATTTATGTGGTTATCCCAAATTTAGCAAACAAAGTTAGTATTAGGATATTAGCTCTGTGACAAAATGGAGAAGAAAAGGTTATAAAATATGCTACTCCTTCCGTTTCAAAAAATAAAAGCATTATTTGTAAAGTTGACTTAGTAACATTTTAAATTTAAAACTACATGAATTTATCAGATTATAATCAATACAAATTTTGAAATCTTGAACTGTTTACAAGAAGCAATATTTTTTTCCAAAGCTCAAATTGATCTATGTTAATTTGAATTTGAAAATGTTTCAAATTGACATTTTAAAATTCAATAATGCTTTTATATTTTGAAACAGACATAACACATTTGACCTAAAAGTTTGACTTGTTTTGGGCAACTTATTTCAGAACAGTTTAAAACTTATTTATCAACTAAAATAAGCTATAAATTGAAAAAAAATAATTATTAACTAGTTTTTTCAAATAAGCCAAAAATACTATCATACTCAACCTATAAATTTTATAAACACTTTAAAAATAATTTATTTTTGAAAATAAGCTATAGTCAATTCCAAACAGGGCTTAGTAGATACAAATCCATAATTTAGTCTCTAAAAAACAATTGATAGTTCAGCCTAAATAGCAAAAGAAGGAAAGAACATAAAAACCACCTCAAAACCCAGAATGAGAATGGCATTATTTACAAATGAAACTATCCACCCACCAAATTAAACATAAACTTATAAACCCCCGACCCAAATTGACCACAAATTCTAAAATTAGATAAACTATATAGAAAAAAATAAAAATGTACGGGTATTGAAAAGAACAGCACCTTAAGAAGTTGAAGATTCCCCATGAACAATACCAGAATTACTCCAAACATACTGTAGAAGAAGAAGCTAGAACACTGAAATGGGTTTTTAATTTGGGAAAATTGCAGGAATCTAAAGATGGTTTTGGGAAAGACTGCAAATTTGGGAACGAGCTTAAGGTGATTGGGTCGGACTCTTTTTCTTCTAAAAATTATCAAGAAGATGGCTGGAATCTAGTCTAGAATTTGAAATTTAATAGTAGATTTTGTTGGGCTTTATTAGCCGTGAATGGTAGATAGTAGATAGTGCCTAGTGCCTAGTGGTCGTTGGCAAATGGCGCTTGATATTGGCATAGAGGGAGTAAAAGTAACACTAAACCTAAATACCTTATGCCCAAAATAAAATAAATAATAATAATAATAGGATATTCGGCTTTTTTAGGTAATTATTTAAAAATTAAAAAAATTATTAAGATTCTGCTTAGAAATATTCAGCTAAATATTAATTATTCAAAAATTAATTTTTTTATTAGGATTGTACTTAAAAATACTCGGCTAAATACTTAAGGTTCAAAGTGAATTTTAGAAAATTAAAATAAGTTAACAGTTCCTATACTAACAACTAAAAAAATTAAAATAAGTTATCAGTTCCTATACTAACAACTAAAAAAATAAAAATTGAAAGTGTTTCGGATGGAATATTCATCAAATATGAGTTTTTTTTCTTTTTCAAATTTAGAGTCATTTCCGGTATAAAATGATATAAATACCTTTCTTTAAAAAAATAATATATATATTTTTTTCATAAGCTCAATATCATCAAGTTAAACTTTATAATCTATATATTATACAAAGTGAGAACAACCAAGTGAAACTCTATCAACCAATTCGGCCTTTTTCAAGTTTAGCTTTTCTCATGGTGATAAAATTCAAACAAATTATCAAATTATAAGAGCAATTAGAGAAAGAGAAGCCCTATTTTAATTTTGAACGGAGGGAGTATTCTTTTGCGCCGCTATGAGCTCAAACTTACATAATAATACAAAAATAAATTAAAACAGATAATTAAACATATACATAGTAAATTATCCCAGGTCACCAGCAAAAGTACACATCCAGAAGCCAGCAGATATTGGCATGTCAAATTCCGAAAGCTACTGGACATCGTTTGAGACTGATGATACATCAACGATACAATGATATTGTGTGACTCCCAGTTAATACTTCATTTCGACCTCAGCTATCCTCTAAACCAGCATATAAAATGATTAATCCTGACTCAACATATCCCAACTCTCACATGTATAGAAGAGCTCCCAAATTTTGATTTAATTATGGGATGCCATTGTGAGACAGTCGGCATACGTCAGTAGATTCTCTCTCTCTCTATATATCTTTATATCTCAGCCTAAAGGCATACAATACAAATGCAGAAGCTGGGCAGGGTCACCTTGTTTTGAGAAAAGATAGAGGAATAACAAGATAAGGCCCTACCACCGAGAAGCCATCATTCACTTTTGACGGCACGGTAAATATGGCGAACAAATATCCAGGAAGCATGAAAACTTATTGTACCTAGCATCAGGAAGAATGCATAGCACAATAAAGCATTATAGCCAAGAAAGAATAGTAGCTGCATTAAACCACTCATGTTGGATTTCGCGTAGAAGTAGATGCAATATCCAAACATAAAAATAGCGGTTGAGCCCCCACGTACAATAGATCTGCATCAAAAATGCATTTCAAGTGGTCAATAAGGTAATTGAAATGGCATCACCTTAATATCACAATTATGAGATCAAGGATCAAATCATGCATGGGACTCTCCAATACCCAGTGTGGTCAACTCTTCGTGGGGTTGAGGTCAGGTTTTATGTCCCTCTCAACCAACCTTCAATAATAACCAATTTTTAAGTAAGAAAATCGAAAATTATAATACTTGTTGGTCATGTGTCCCATTCTTCTTGTCATTTTAAACTAAATAATAAGCATATTTATTTAGATTTTCAAAGTCAAGAACTCGAGGTTAAAGTAAATTCTGTAATTTACTATGGTATAATTTCTCCGTTTGTATTGAGAAACGATATATTGATTCAAAAAAGGTCAAGCTTCCTATAAAAGTCAAATTAGGACAATCAAAATGGAAAGTGTAGGGATTAAAATTCCTGGGATACACAGATAGTTTACTATGAGAATATCCGAAGTGTGTGGTTGGTTAGATATTGGGTACACCAGGTGGTTTACCCTGCAACCTAAGATAGCAGTTGTGGGTCCACCGTCATCAAAATAAGATGGGTAGGGATTAAATTTGCAAAACCTGCAGGAATACTTACCTCCACCACCATTCATGGTCCTCCATAGCCAGCTGAATGTATGTCATACCAACGCTCATAATTGCTGTGAGAATGAGAAGGATGATGAATGTGATAAACATAATGCCAGAAAGAGTGTAGATCTTGTAGCCCCACATGCTTGCATACAAGTGGTGCAATTCAAGGACAATTGCACTGAAGGGTAAAAGTCCACCAATAACCATTTGGCCAGGCGGTTTCATGTACCAAGTCAATGAAGGAATCTCCCTAGGGAATCTCTTTGCAGCAGAAGGAGCTTGAAATTCTGACCTAAAACAGTATCCAATCACCCCGCCTATGGCAAGCAATGGGATGGCGACAAGAGCATATATGAGTAAAATTACTATAATGGTGCCTAGTGGAAGTGCAGCAGTAGTCCCAAAAGATATGGCAACTATATTAAGGATAAACACTGTTAAAAATAACGGACCGAGGTAAAGAATCCCAGTTAAAAGAACACTTCTTTCCTGGAGAAATTGGACAAAATCACTAAATGAGACAAAGTTTAAAAAAAATGGAAAAATATAACGTATGAAAAGGAAGGTTAAAAAAGAAAAATACCCATCCGGTTTCAGCAAACTGACTGTGGAAAGAAGCCGCACTGTATCCAGCAACAGGAAATGTGAGAGTGTAAATTACCACAAGAGAAGTAGAGAGAGCTCCGAGGTTGTAGGGATACAGGATGCCAATAAAGGCCAAAATAAACAAAAAGCAAACCCTGCAAGAGAAGCGCAGAATAATTTGTACTTTTTTCCGAAAGATGTTAATAGCATATACTTGAAAATTTAACAAGAAATCAGAAATTATGACAGCAATAAGTAAAAGATATCACTATAGTAATTTTGAGTGGCTTACAGTATCAAGAACTGGGTCCCACAACCCAGTACTGCACAAAACAGGTGCATCTGTCGAGGAGATCTGAATACATCACCATGAATGTATTTCCAACCAACTTCCTTATCCTCTTCTTCGTCTCCACCTGAAGCCCTGCAATACAAAATAAAGAATAAGAGATGAATAAATAGATTAAACCCACTTTAATTTTTCAAATCTGCTTATAGTTAAAGTGATAGTATTGGATTACTTTCTGAGATCATTCTTGAGATGCCGCATAAATAACATTATCAGCAGTCCCATCAGCAGCACAATGATGACAATTGAATTAATAAAGGAGAACCAATGTATTTTCTTGTGTGCTGGCAGTAATGAAGCCCTGGAATATTTGTCCATTCTGTGTTCAAATTTACCGGAGGTTGAATTCCAGAAAACAGAATATGTGAATTGAACCATGGCTTCAACATTATTGGTTATATCTACCACATGGGCTGGGTCACTAAAAGCCCGAATTTCGATGACTTGATCGTCATTGTAGAGTACATCAAACTGAACATGTGAAAATAGAAAATATTTAGGCCCTTTATCGTCAAAGGTTAAATCTTCGACTTTCCCAATGAATGCCCACAATGGAAGATCATCATAATACATCTGGAAGTAAAAATCATTAATGACAGCGTCTCGGAACTTTGTGAGATCATCCTCTCTGAGTTTCTTTTGGCACAGTATATGTTCAACTCTGTTCTCACGGAACTTAAGCTCATATAAAGAATTGGTCAAACGGTCAGCATTTAGTATTTGCCCAAGGGATTCCTTCTTTTGGATCGCTGGATCTGCAAAGCAGAACATATATTTAAACAAGTTCTTCCAGATTGCTTATATATTATAGACGAGCAACTAATAGACCATCTATCTCTGGCCCACGGATCGAGAAAAAGGGCAATTAGGCTCCCTTTCAAGGGGTCTCACGAGATGGTGGTTTGGACTTTTACTCTAATATCCTATTCTTGGGATGACTTCCACGTTCCACTGAAGCCGCTTGGGCTGATATCAGGTTCATAGGGTTCGGTTGGTAGAGAATGCTGCTATTATCAATGGCTTTAGGCATGGAAGAGGTCTCAATTTACATTGATGATATATTTTGTAAAACACACATTTGAATAGTGAACAAACATTACAACGAGTACTGTGGAATGTCTCAGAATGTGACCTTAGATCCCATTAATAGTTGGAGTATGACCTAATTTTTGTTGCTTAGTTCAAAATAATGTTTACATATGTGAACAATCAATCACAATTCCCTTGTTAATACATGTATGAATGTACACATACAGAATTACAGATATACACACACACGTATATATTTTCACTTAGGTCAGTCGATCAACTTCAGCTTTATACTATGTTTACTTTTGGAGTATTATAAGCTCTTCCTCATTAGCTATATACCATAATAACCATTAATCAAATTATTATCATAAGCCTAAAAGCTAACCTGGATGGCAGAAAGGCAAGTCATAGTATTGGTAAGTTTCGCTGCAAGAGAATAAGTTATTAAACACCATTAATATAGTAAAACAAGAAGGTCTAGTAAACATTATATTCTAACCCAAATAAAAAGCTTATATTATATGTTCAATGTCCAATGATTTTCTCAAAAGATGTGAGATAAAAAAAAATAAAAAAAAATTAAATAAAAAAAAAAACTTATAAAATGGGAGTAAACCAGAATAATTACAATCCAAGTCCACTCACCTGAAGTCCTGAACCCAACAAGTTCAGACCTAACCATTCAGGGTGGCGTAAACACTAAATTATACCGTTATTTTCAAGTATGCGTCATAAACTCACATGTTAGACTACCTCAGTTCCAAAATAAAAAGATAGAGGAAACGGGGATACACTTTGACTTTTTAAGTTGATTAACGAAATCTAAAAATTGAATAATTGATACATATTTATTTTATTTTTCATAAAAGGATAACTCTTGTAAAAAATCTAAAAGGTACTATTTCATATCAATACCGAATTTTAGAGTTTCACTTTCTAAATTCTGAAAGAAAGTACAAATTAAGTTATGAAACTCATATAACCAAAATAAGCATAGGACTAAATTAAATTCCACAAAAAACAAATTCTTTCCAGTCTTATACCAAACAAATCAGAATAGACCCCATTTTCCAGTTTCAACCAAAACATAGCCAGATGTGTTAACTGTCTAACTCAAGAGTAATTATGCTAGTCAAATTTTGCAGTTCATTAATTAAAATTTCAAATTTTTACTTGTTCTTGAGATTGCAAGTTCCTACATTGCTACATATATTTTTCATTAAAGATCAGAATAGAAAGAAAGGTCATTAGAGAAGAATACCTGGGATTGTGGAGAGGCCCAACTTTGTTGACAAACAAGGGGACTTGGTCACCCACATTGTACCGAGCAGCTGTGACTAAAGGAAGTGAAAGACCCAATTGGGTTGTCAAAAGCAGCAGTAAGAATCCCCAGATTCGGGTGCTTTCAGCCATTGTTTGCGCTCTGGAGAAATGTAATTTCTATCTATTATTAATTTTAATTGATTTGATACAGAGAAATATGCAGGAGGAAATTGACGGCGGTTTAGGGGTTAACAGTATTTTTCACTAGCCGGCCAATTCGGAAAAACTCGCTCACCTTGCGGCTCAACCCGTCTGAGTTAGACGGTTAGCAACAAAAGGAAAAGCTATTAGTTTGGTAATGTTATAATTCCTTTGTCCAAAAACAAAAAAATTATTTTTTTTGAATCTAATATATATATTTTTTATTTTAAAATAAATAACATAAACATATATATTAATAAAAATATATAGTGTAAACAATAAAAAAATTTATGAAAATAATTAAATTTTTTTCTTACATCAAAAATAATTTTCGTTAATTTTGTTATTTTTTTGGAACGGAGAGAGTATATTTTTTTTAAATTATTTATTTTTTAAATTTGAAAAAATATTTAATACGTTTTAGTTTTGCTTAGAATATCTTTAAAATTATTTAAAACATTTTAATCTTCTCATTTTTATTTTGAAATGAAAGAAATGTTGAAAAGAAGGTTTTTTTTTTTTTTTTTAATAAGTAGTCTTCCACTGGGGCTGTTATATACTGTCACAGTTTGCGCATATTCCTCGGCACTCAGTGATTTGTCAAAGTCAACTTTTATTGTTAAGGGGTAAAGTGAAGTCCTCCATTTTTGCGCTAACGTATTGAGGAGGTTTTGGTTTGGTACCCCTTCTATTATTTTTGATAATTTAGTCCTTTATGATCCTCATAGCGATCTGACCATGAGTTTTTTTTTTATGATCCTCATGTCTGCAATTATGCTCCTCCCTTTTCCTCTTCTACTCCTACTTTTCATGGCTTACCAGGTCCCGGTCAGCAATTCCCACCCGAATGCCAACATTCCTGCTTCCTTTGAATATTTCGCTTTTGCGAAAAACTTCAAGGGACTGCAGCGCCACGGTCAAACCCTACGATGGATCATTGGTAGCGTATATGTGTGTGTGTGTATTCAATTCATACCATAAATATTGATTTTCTTTTTTTCTTCTTAATTAGATTCAAGGTGAGCTATCTGGGAGGGATTGGAAGCTAGCTAACTGGGTTGGCTATCCCGATCCAAAGACATGCGAAGATTTATGGAAGATCCAGTGGAAAAACCATATACATGGCACATATTCGGAAACCATTTTCACGCTCCATAACTATTTCCAACGTGCCAATGACGTCTTTGGTGAAACCTGGCCAAAAGTCTTTCAAGCATGGTATGTATGGGAGCACTTTTAAACAACATTCAATTTTTAAAATTATTTTGTACATGTTTATAATACAACTCTGCTTAATTGTGCAGGTATTCAGCCTGGCTCTGAGAAAATTCTGGATGTCTACGTTCAAGCCGTGCAAGAATTGGTGTTTCCACATCTAAGTCACCAGCAGTCATTGTGGCATCATGAACTGCTTTGCTCTTAATCTTTTCTTATGAAATGAAATAAAAGAAAAATGTATTTCTCTCGTCTGTACCCACAATTAGATAAGAGCAGGAACGGCTACAAAAATTGTTGAAATTCCTAGAGATAAAATTCGGGTACTAAACAAAAATATTCCAATCAATCACTACACAATGACAAATAAGAAGAGCAGCACAAGACTACTATTCAATGATGAAATAAATTCAATAATAGCATGTGTCAGGAGATATCCAATCCTGAATTGCGATTGTTGGTGCAGCAGTCTCTTTGACAATATCAAGAACGCTATGTGATAGATATTCTATACTTGAGTATTAACATATATTTAATATGGGCCACCATATGTTAATATGGGCTGAATTAAATAAAGTCCAATATGTACCA
>JAUMHB010043245.1:0-18115 GCA_032359685.1 Pittosporum tobira
ACTTTATAATAAAACAACAAAACTTTATTTCATGCATTAATTTTATGTCTCTAAATAATAATAAAACAACAAAATTTATTTTCATACTTTATGAAAAATTATAATAAAATGTCAAGACTCTTTTTCATGTTTTATAAAAATAATAATAAAATACCAAAATTTACTTTCATGTTTGTTAAAAATAATAATGAAACATCAATCCCAATACTTTATGAAAAACCAAAATTTTATTTCATACATTATGCAAAATTCAAAGATTTTTCCAAAATTTCAAATCTTCCCCGAGAAGCGTCGTACACCAACGTTTCTTATACTCCAACTCACGTGAATTCTATCACATAACTATTTTATATAAATTGTAACAATTTTCACCACTCAATTTTTATCAAAACTTACTTATATAAATATTACTTTCAACCGTCCATTAATTAGTTCTTTCTACTTATCCAAAATTAGTCACTTGTTAATTAAAATTCATATCTCACTAGTATAATATCTTCCAATCTTTTCTTGTAATAATTCTTCAAGCACTTCATAAGTATTCTATATAGTAAATTTAATAATTATTCTACTGACTTTTAAAGTTATTTCTTATTTGACAGCTATGTTATCACACAGTTACCCTCATATATATAGTTATACTATATTTTAGTATATTTGATAATTGTTTCCAATACTGTTACAGATATTTAAAACTACTGACACCGATCGTAGAAAATTATTTATCAGATATATCAACATCAAGTATATATATATACTATTACTCATATTACTGTTGCAATTTTTGTCAGAGTAATAGTACAATAAAAAGTGACAGACCAACAATTATTGATTATTTGACTTTTACGGTGACTCAAAAGTCGTCAGACAAATATTAGTAGGGTCCACATGTATTCCGTTGTGGGGTCCACTAATACTTTGTCATTATGCGGCGCATGGTATGAGAACGAATATTCCCTGGCGGCAACTTAAACATTTTTTTTGTCGAAAACTAAAATTTGCATTTAGTACCTTATAGTTTATTTTATCTCAAAAATACCATACTGTTAAAGATAAATAAATTTTATAACATGTTAAAAATATATTGGGTTCTTATAGAAAACTATTAAGATTAATGTACTAACATATAACATTGTATATAGCTTGTGAGTTATATATATACTAGCTCTAATGTCCGGCGTTATCCAAGGTAAACATAATTGTTTGTTGATATATTATAAAAAAATATTTCAATTTTTTATGTAATTTTTTTAATATTTAATTAGTTCTAAGTTAAAACAGTTGACATTACATATATATATTAATAATTTATTTATTTAATAAATAAGTTTTTGAATTTTATTTTAAGACAAATTCTATAATTTTATTTTGTTTGTAAATAATAGTCTATTATAATTTTTAAATTTGATTGATTTTACGTTCATATATAAAAAAAATTAAAAATTATTTGTAAATTTTTATATTTTTACTACCCATTTATTAATTCTTGTATGTAATATATATATTAGTATTTTTTAAAAAAAGACCATTCACATTCCTCCAAATTTTCTTTAGTACAACAATTAAATTATAATTATTTATTTATTGATTATTCATTTATTGATTGAATTAATTGATCATTGATATTAAGTTGATTAAATGGTAATTAAAAAATATGAGAGCGTGAATTGACAAAAAGAAAATTATATGTGAAGTTGTATTGTATTATGTATTAAAGGATAAAATTACCTAAATGTGTAAAGTGTTGAACAAAAAAAATAAGATTTGTTCTTTATATATATATATATATGACTTGATTATAATTTTGATCCCAAAATATACCTCTTTTTGAAACTCAAACCTTAAACTTTTAATTTTAATAAATCAAACCTCAACATTAATTTTACAGAATTAAACCTTTTGACCATAGGAAAAATTATTATCCGCCGGAGCAAGGGCATTTTTGGCAATACAATAAAATTAAACCAATTCTCGTTGGAGTGAAATCACCACCAAGATCCTTAAATCAATCCCAATTTTGAAGAAAACCAAGTCAAATTTCAAGAAAATGGACTCCTTTGACCTCAAAGTTGAAGAGGCTAATGCAATCTTGAGATACAGAAGACTTCAAAATATTATAGCTTTGTTCAGGCTCATGGAGGTATGCATCTTCTTCTTAACAATCTCAAGATTTACCACTCAATTGTCGTTCTCTTTCAAGATCTCTGGTGATTATTTTTGCGGTCTCTCCATCACTGTCTTCAGTCCTGGCTTCATTTTCATCCTCGAAAATGCAATTGTCCTCATTTTGTTCTTGAAATCGGGCAAAACTTTAGCCCAAGAAAGCCAAAATCATGACATAGGTATTGATTTTTGTGATGGATATGTTGAAAATTGTGAAACGAGAATGAAAATCAATCACAAAAAGGAAATCAATAAACAAGGGAAACAAACGAAACAGAGTAAGTGTGAAAACAGAGGAGCTCTTCCTCATTTGGTTAAGTCTGAACATAGGAAGATGCTCAAGAGTCACTTGGAGGAATTTAAGAGAACCCAACATGAAGACACTCGCCGAGAATTGAGGCGGTCGACAACGGAAAGATGCTGGAAAAGTGTAAATTATGGTAGTGGTGAAGGAGTTGTTAATTCCTATGCAAAGGATGAAATGAGTGGTGAGGACTTCAGGCATACAGTTGAGGCTTTCATTGCCCGAATCGATATAGAAAAAGACTAATTTATCCTTAAATGACTATATTATCCCTGCATGTGCGAGGCACATGTATGTTTTGAACAAAAATTTCGAATTTCTTACATCAAAAGGTTCAATTTGTATTGATTACTGATATTAAGATTCGATTTGTCAAAATTAAAAATTAAAAATTTTAATTCTAGAAAGGGATATATTTTGTGGTCAAAATTATAATTAAGCCTATATATATATATATATATATGAGTAATGGAAAATGATTAATATAATTAAATATGTAATAATGAATTTGTATAACAAGTGATTCAGTTGCATGATATCAAAATGACTCAATTAGTAAACAAAGATATTCACATAACTCATACCATGACTCAATAAATGAATTAAATAAACTTGATGTTTATCTATTTATATTATATATTGATAAGTTATCGAGTTTAAAATAAAATTTATTTAACAATTGAGTCGAATTCAAATACAAATAGAGTTTTGAATAATTTAAACTTTTCTAGCAAATTATATCAATTCTCAATAAAAAATAGTAATTTGATAAATTCCTAATAATCAACCGCATTTAAAAATATGATTAAATTCTACTTGTTAATATTTTGAATTGAACTCAAATTAAACTTTTAACTGAACGAACCCAAACTATTTAATTCTATTCACAATCATACAAGTGGTAAAGCAAATATTTATAAACAAATCTATCCCAAAATTTAATTTAATACTAAGAAGAAACAATAATGTCCAGAAAATGGAGCTTTTAATTTTCGGGTGTAGCAGGTAGGATAATTAATTATTTATATTTTGAATATAATAAAAATTAAAATAACATGTTGCCTCTTGAATGCTACAAATATTTCAAAATAAAACTGGACACTCGTAACTAGAGACATCAAAGCTTTCATACACATTCATTTGAATCTTCTGATTTTCATCACGGACATGATTTCACACAAGCTAAACTGCCATACTTAAAATAATATGAAAATACTCCAGGAATCGGTACTTGGTGATATTTAAACATACATAATCCACAAAAAGTCCAAGAAAATAACAGACCATTATTTTCCAAGTTTTCCTTTTAATTTTTTTTTCATAATTTTTCCAGTCTCATATATGTTCTGCGTGGCGATTACGAGG
The DNA here is from genome assembly GCA_032359685.1 of Pittosporum tobira. NCBI lineage: Eukaryota > Viridiplantae > Streptophyta > Magnoliopsida > Apiales > Pittosporaceae > Pittosporum > Pittosporum tobira. The sequence goes on from JAUMHB010043245.1 coordinate 3,833, forward strand.
TAATATACATCCCACATTATTTGTGAACAATATCAATGCTCCCATATTCAAAAGAACTCCGTAACAATCATCATATAACCAACTGAATGCTGCACAATATGTTTACAATGGGCTCACACACCATCTAAAATAATGAACAAATAGGACATCAGTCCAGTTAACTCTCACCCTCTAACCTAACCACGAAGAGATGCCCTAGGAACCGCAGGTAAACCAAATTCATCTTCAGCCTGTAAATAATCAATTCAAAAGATATATCATATCACACACATGCACCTTAAGCAAGTAAAGGTATGTCGTTTTTTCTTTTTTAATATATAACTAAATATTTATTAACAAAGAAAGTGCCAACAAGGGGGCAGGAAGCAATTTGATCACTTTATCGAATGATTAACATCATTATGTAGCTGTTGCGATGTTTATGTTACTTCAGTAATGGATTTGAAACTCTATTATGCTTTTACAGTGTTCTAAAATTCTAGATCACAGCAGAATCGAACATTACCTGCACATTGGAGCCGTCAGCTGGCATCGCAGCCTGTCCTGTGGGCGCTGATGGCAAGTTCAGTTCTGCATCCAAATCAGACTCCTTATCAGGCTGAAGATATGAAGGTACGCCGTCACTTTCCGTCTCCATCCCCATGTCGGCTTCCAAAGCATCAAGCTCTGCATCACAACTCACAAAATGGCAGGACAAATTTTCAAAGTTCAAATATTATTATTTATTTATTTTGGATAAAAGAAGACTTTTATCTAAAAACAAGATCACACAAACATGGGGGGTCCACCGAAACTCAAGAAAATGAAAGACAATAAAAAATCTTATTCCGATCACTGAATCTACAACGTTAGTTATTCATGCAACAAGGCAGATAAATATATTCTTCATACTAATATTCAATTGATAATACCTCAATTTTTTCATAGAACAAAAACTATCTACAGAAATTGAAAGAAAAAAAGTAAAATGCTATGCATGAAAAGGCACCAAGCACTATATTTGAGCATATGTATTAGAGAGAAGAATACAGAGAGCATTTGGCCTTACCTCCCATGAGTTCTTCCTCATCAATGTCATCAGGCACACTGTAGCTTCTACCAAGGGACTCCTGAATCTCATTGCTCACATCCATTAGATCCATCATCTCATCTTGCAAGTTCTACAGATGGATGGCAGCAAATTAAGCGTAAGAATATTTCTAACAATATATCAGAAGAATACATTAAATAATTTTTATATATACGAACATCTATGTCTTGAATCTTTACAGTCTTCATCATTCCTTTCAACTCTTTGTTTGCTGACTTCAGAGCTGTCATCTGGAAAAATGCAATTAAAAGAAAAAAATTACACCCAGCAAAATCAGATAAATATGTAATTGCATTAGAACAGCTTATAGCTTAGTTTTAAAAATTTGTTGTTTTAAGAGCGTTTATTTCAACTTATTTAAGTTGTGTACAGCTAGCAGTCAACAGGTCTTTCTTTTTTCCAGCTTATAGCTTAAGTGAAGCTAATGAATATGCTTTAAGCTATTTTGAAATAAGTTATGACAAACAGGGCCATAACCTAACCAAATAATAGTGCAGGTATGAACAAACTTGGACACTTGCACACCGCACGGTTAACATATGAAATCTCTCCCTAGTAAAAATGGGTAGTCCCCTACCTAGGCAGCAAATTCCAATGAAGGTACAAAATAAGCTCCAGCTAGCATTCCTTGAACAATGGGCCTTGGACCGCTACCAAGAAAAACAAATATTTCACAGTAAATATAGCCCCCATGAAGCCCAAATCCATCTAGGATTACGAGGATCCAAATAATTAATACAGATTGTATAATCTCAAAACGTCCTAGTCATCTCAGTACAATGATAGCCAAATACAGAGGGCAAACTTTGGAAAGATAGTTACTATAGGAAGCCCATGGTTAGTGTGGTCCCACTTATTACTTAAAAGGTCTACAAATATATAAGTGACATAATTGTACCAATATGTATCAGGTTATACATTCAGATTTAACTAAATAAATAAATAAATAAAGGTAAATATTTGAAGTTGCACCGTTACATGGTTAACAGGAACGCTCAATGCAACAGTAACCCGGTACAAGGAAACGCTATTTATGATCTTTGGTTCATTAATTAATCTTTCTTGTTCCATGACTCAGAACAATCATACCTGGAACGCAACACGCATGCTTTGAGAGTTCCATGGTAACCACACAACATTATTTCTGTTACAAATTAACTCTTCCCCATATGCAGTCCTCAGCTTTTCTTTTACTATCTGCTTATCTATTTTTCAGAGCTAAAAATATTATTTTTTTTCTTTTAGTTTAAAACTTTCAGAGCTCAGAATGTTGAAGACCCTAACTACATATGTTCAATTAAATACTTATCCATCTATGGTTTATACTTAGAGATAGAGTCACTAGGTCTGTCCCTCTCCACTAGCTATCCTCTCCATTTAGGGTTTTAGGGATGTCTCAAAATAAAGCTATGGTACTTATTGTCTAATATCAATTTGTATCTGTTCTTTGTTTTATATACTAGTAAAACGTTGAGACAGGGTCTACTGAGAAATGTTATTCGGGAGACCAGATAAAAATTTAAAATATGATACTTTTATCTTAATATGCTTGCTAAAATAGGAACATAACAAGAAAAGTGGAACAGAGAGAGATAGCAAAATAAAAGAAACTTTGCTCCGTTTGATACATGGGATTTTTTTTTTCGGATTTTCCGGTGTTTGGTGTGCCAAAGAATATGCAATCAACAGAAAATCATTTTCCAGTCAACAGAAATTCCCTTCCTTAACTTCTGAAACGACTTATAGATTCAAAATTCGCAAAACATTTTCCAGAATGGGTCCAAGTGTTCTCTCTCTCTCTCTCTCTCTCTCTCTCTCTCTCTCTCTCTCTCTCTCTCTCTTTCTCTCTTTTCCTTCAATAGTACTCTTATCTCTCTTATCATTTTTTTTCTTTATTAAAAATTAATTTATCTCCATGAAATATATACTAGATAATTTGGTAACTTTTTCTTCTTAAGTTACACACACACACACACACACACACACATCCTTTCAAATTTCAATATTCTCTTACAGGGGAAAAAAAGTTATAAAGTTTCTTTTAATTGATTCATCCATTAAACAGTCTTAAAAATACCCTCAATGGAGTTCCATTTCGATATTTCTTAAAAAATTTAAAAGTAATATTCCCTTTTTACATTTGTACTTTAATAATTAATACATGTTCTATGACCATAAAAACTTAATTTACTTTAAGCTAGTTTCCTTTGATATTACAAATATTTTTTTTAAAATTTGAAAATCAATAATACTTTAAATATTGCATTAACGTCTTAACAATATGTATTTATACTTCTATGAAGCATTCATCCCCATTTTTCCTATACAAAATTGTAGAACTGTAATAATTCTCATATACGTACACACACACACACACACACACACACACACACTTTTAACTAGAAAGAAACTGAAAGGTTCTCATTAGTAGAATAGAGTCAAATTCTCACTTTGAAACAAAGTCAAGTTCTCATTTTAGTACTTCAACTATTATCTCCTATATTAAAGTTAAAATATTTTTATGTATTTACAATTAACATTATCGTCGAATTCATTTCTCTCCACCAAAAGCAATGGTGCTTTCGCAGTCTACTTTTTAGGTTGACTACCTAACATCTGAAATTGAAACTTTTTCTCATAATATGCTTTCTTAGAAAAGTTTTCCTGGAAAACATTTTACGGAAACTGTTTTCCCTTTATCTAACGAAGCGGATAGTTGTTCAGAACGTACTGTTTGTTGAGCATCTTTGATTCCCTCAGCAGCAAATGCAACTTGGTCTACGTTGAACGTTTGATTGTAGAGCATATCACGTTGTCCCTCGTACCTATCCAGAAAATATAACCGGTCATGTAATTATGGAGGAACATATAGCAACAAATTCATCAAATCTTTTATTTTCAGCATAAACTCAATGAGAACAGATATGCTTTACGCGCGCGCGCACACAGACACATATAAAGACATTCACATATGGATACAATGATAAAAGGAACATAACTTACATCCTCTTTTGCTTGAGAACCCTCATTGCTCGAGCTTTGACGGCCTCTTGAGCTGGACCAGGACGGGTTTTCTTAATCTGTTCTTTGTATCGAGCTAGTTCAGTATCAAGCCTTTTGATCTTCTCATCCACTGTTTCACCTCTTTTATTGATCTGTAAAAAAACTATAAATATAAATACACAGACATTCCCCTCCTTAGAAGAACAACCAGTGATAACAAATAATAGTAGCATCGAATTTCAGATGGTCTAAAGATCAGATAACAAATGCATTTTACCACCTGTGGTTTATTGTAAATATCACGTTACAACCTAGACTCCCAAAAGCTAATGAAAGGCATCAGTGATTTTAAGCTAAGTGACACAGTCAATCAATTCAAGAACATGAACCATCCTCCGATAAACAGCATCTCAACTGAACATATTAAAGATATATTACAATCAAGCACAAAAATTCTTGCAAATTCACAACTGCAAAGCTTTTGCTCTTCATGGAGTATGAGAGGAAATCGAGTAACCCGTAGCACCTTAAGACTGAATGTGGTAAGACATAAATACAACTCTCAGCAGGACGGTGACAACACCTTGTGTATAAACTTTTTTTTAAATATACAATAGCACATTCAGGTGTTATTTAGGAGAGAAACAACGATGAGGAAGGCAAAAGCCCAAGATTTAAATATTTATTATTAAGTATATTTCATTGGGGTGAAAATAATGAAATTAGGATTTTATTTTAATATTTGGGATAGGTAGTACTTTAGTTATTTTATTCAAGTTGATGTAGGACAGATTTGAGAAGAAAGATTTAGGAGAGAAAAGAGGACATATTTGAGCGTCTCAAACCACCAAACTAAAAACTCAATTCAGAATAATAATTCACTGAATAATAATGAGAGATTATAACTCTTTAAATAGGAAAACTACTACTTAACGACCAAGTAAAATACTAATTTAAAAAGAAAAAAATCTCCTACTAAAACTCTGTTACCTTAAATAAAACTTCTAAAATAGTCGCTTACTTAATATATAAATAAAATACTAACAAAATATAATATTTTATCTCTAAATAATATTATACAATATTGAATAATAATGAATTGCTTTCCATCCGCATCACAAGTTGTTAGGGGAATTAAGTCTTTTAATCTTAGTGCTTCCTACATTTTCCTTTAAATATGATGTATCCCCAAGATTATTATTCAGTCTATTGATATCGAAAATTAAGATTTTTGATTCTTTTGAATCTCTTTGTCCGCGGACACGAGTAATCTTTGCAGAGAGACCTCAAAATGCACTGCAGTGTGGTTGATTTCCAGCAGGAATAAGCGAAATCTATCCTTGTACTGTTTCATCAGTTTCTCTTGATTGTCCTGCATCATTTTTGGTATCAGAGTTCTCTCCATTATTTTTTATTAGTGGAAGATTCACTTGTCAGAAACCGACACTGCCACCACCACAATCAGTTTGTGCCATCATCGCTCCACCAGGTCATTCTGCCACCATTTCTTACTACCTCCACCTCCACAGTTCTCATCCCCACAACCATCACCATCTACAGATAGACCACCATTGTGGCATTGTCAGATCCGCCGACCACCTACAGATTGGTCCGCTACACTACTAGATCTGCATCATCATTGTCGTTATCTTCCAAGCCCATCTGCGACGTTGATCATCAGAAATATCTTGCACAGCCGTCACAAAGCACACAAGATATGGGAAAATAGAGAGAAGAAATCTGAATAAAGATAGAGAAAAAGAAAAGGAGAAGTTTGTTTGCCATGTTCACCCAAAAAAGAAAAACTTTGTTTGCCCTTTCCTGTGTTTAGTGGTGGACACACTTTCAATTGCAAATGCGTGCAGGCCTACAGTCTGTCACTAAACTACAGATGGGTAAGTTTGACTTTTGAGACATCTTAGACAATGCCTCATAGTTTGTTAAAAGAGTCAAATTAGCTCTAATTTTTGTAGTTTTGCACACGAGTCCTGCATCAAACGAGAACCACAACTACTTTTACATACGTATCTACAATAGTACGGTTTTTCTGCAATTATAATGCAGTTGGGGTCCAATTGCGGTTTGCTCCTCCACCATTCATGTCCTTTATGTTAAGGAAAAGAAAAAAATTGCAGCTTTATTATTAGGAGGAAATGGAAGGTGAGGTATCCCTCACCAATGTGTGTCCTGCGCAGTCCCTAAAATGACATCACAGCAGCAGGGCAGAAACAGAAGAAAAAAAAAAAACTGACACCACTACTTTTTTTTTTCAACCAATCTTCTCTCTACCTCTCACTCATCACCAGCCCATCACCGCCATTGTTTGGATCTGAAAGATGACGTCCCACCATTAGATCTCGTGCTGCCTTTGTCCACAGCCACCAGTGGCTGTCTACTGTCGCTCCATTCGCCACTGTTTGGGTCTATAGTCGCTGACTCGCTGTTGTTGGGAGGTCCAGTTGTCGCCATCAGTTTAATCACAAGATGGAGGTGGACTTAATTAAGTCTATTTGAAAAAATCAAGAATCAAAGAGATGAGAACTATGGTGGACAACTGCAACCGCCATGAACTTTTGAGCTTTGCTGAATTTTTATTTCTTTTCATGGTGAATTAATTGGAGAAAGTCATGATGATTTATGAAGCACAGCGAGTTCCTCCATTTTTTTCAGATGAACACCATTATTTCCGGCACAGGCTGTTAAAAACCTAACACTAGAAATCAAAATTTTACACCATTATTTTTGGTTTGTAATTGCTCCCTCATTTAGGCCCTTTTCTTTCTTTTTTGTTTAGGATAGAGAAACAATTTGGGGATTATCTCTGGTGTGAGAAAGGAATAGATAAGATGGAGGAAAGTGGAAAGTATTTATTTTGGTGTGATTTTCTGGTTTATCCTGGTATACCAGTAACCACATTGTGGAGGAACTTCATAGGTACATGTTGGTATTAGACACCTAATGTAAATTTCCAGATTTCAGTAATTTAACCACTAATGAACTGCTACCTTTATAGCACATTTCCAATCTTCATTCACCAATGACCAATCTGGCACAAATCCTAACCCTAGGCAGTAACAAGGTTTTCACAATATTCGTAAAGGAAAAAATATACTACCTCTGTTCCAAAAATGGGGATACATGTTAGACTTTTTGCGTCAATTTGTGAATTCATACAATTCATAAACGACATGAATTTATTTGATATAACACAAACAATTGTGATTATTGTAAACTAATTAAATACCACATGTGTTGCTTTTAACAACCTCGAATTCCTCCGATTAAATTAGAATTTTAAGATTTCGCAAAATGGTATCTATAATAATTCCGGAATGAGGGAGTATAATAACATAGATCCATCCATTTGATTGTAGTTAGCGAGCCCCTTTCATCTGAGCAAAATTTCGCACAAACCAACTAAACCCTAACAATTCATCAACAACACGTAAAAGAAATTACATAAAATTTAAAATAATGTTACTAATAAATATATAGAGAGAGAGAATAACGCGATCGGAAGCGTCATTGAGGGACGGAGGTGGCTCTTTGTCTTTCTTAACACCAAAAACTCTCTTCATCTTCTTTCCTTTCTCTTCTTCTGTTCTGCTGCTTCTCGCAAATTTAGGGCTCCGATTATTCAATCGTGAAACCACTGACTAAAATACTACCCCCGTTACAGAGAATGTGTTTTTTTATGTCACACTGTTTCGAGTACAGACAAAAAGAGAAGCTTTTCCGAGAAGAAATTAGGTGTGTGACATTTGATTATTTTCAATTAAATTAATTGTTTTATAAATAATATTTATCTCATTTTTCCTAAAATTATAAATAAAATGAATATGATCATTACAAATTATTTTTATTAATTTAAAAAAAATTATAAGTTAAAATTAGTTATTTTTATTAATTTAAAAAAAATTATAAATTAAGTACAATATATATTGTCAACTTATTTAAAAAAATTGGTTAACATGTGTTTTTTTTTTTAATTTATAACTTATTCTAATTATAAAATAAATTTTAATTATTCTGAAATAAATTTTGTCAAATAGACCCTATATTATATAGTGGGAAATAAAATACTTTCGCTTTTTATCAATGTCTTTGGCTAAAAGAAAAGTAAAAACAGTAAAATAGTAATAATAAAATAATAAAAAGTAACTTGCATTGGATAACAAAAACTAATTATTATTACATCACACAAAAATAAGAGAATAGAGGAAAAATCGTATTAAAATTTCTCTCATTTTTTTAATCTTTCACTTTTTTATAATCTTTCACTTTTTTATAATTAATAATTTACTGAAAATAAATAACTAACTCAATTCTAAATTTCTTACATTTAATTTTTTTATCACACACAAAGTATGTGCATGGGATACTAGTAGATAATTGATTAAAAGGTCTGTGCAAAATACGGGAATGAGATAATTTATTTGTAATATAGAAAAAGAGTTTAAATATAATTTTATTTTGCTTTTAAATTTTATTTATAATAAAATATTCCTTTAAAATTTTCAAATAAATTATAAGCGAGGCCATGAGAAATATCTATTGATGTCATATTCAAAAAAATGAATACATGTGAGCAGTTATATTTAAATTTTGTTATATATTTATAAGGAAAAGACAATCCATGCAAGGTACATGTTTGATATATATATACACACACACACACACACATTAAAATCAATTGGCTTTCCATAAATATGTTGCTCTCATATCTCCCTTTCTCTCTGTCCTTCCTCAATTCTCCCCTCTCCTTCGCTCCCTCCAGATCTAGGGCAGCTAGTGCGACAACCAGATCAAGGCGAAGTTCTGGTAAGTCATCTAGACGATCACGGCGTCGACCACACCAGCAACTACAACGGCGACTTCGAGCTGCAGCTAAAGCACATAAACATTTATTACAATGAGGCCAGCGGCGACCGGTATGTTCTGTGGGTTGCGCCCATGGATTTGTAGTTGGGTACTATTCTGTTCATGACAAATTTCTTGGCCTGATAATTTTGCGTTTTTCCAATTTGGGGCTAGTAGTAGTTGGGCGAAATGGCATTATGCTGAGGGAACTGAGTTGATTGACTCTGTGTTTGATGTTTCTAGGAAGGAGGCTGAGAATTGTGACTACTTGTAGGGTAATTATTTAAATATATCTCCTTGATGTTAATTGAAAGTGTGTCCCTTTCTTTCCCCGCCATCGTCACTTCTCGCGCATATGATTTTATTTCAAGTTGATTTTGTTTTAGTTTTATGATTTGATAGATATACTCTTTGTATTTATTACAGATTAAGTTCTTAATTTGAAATTGGGTCGTCATTAGGGTTGGATATTTGTCCCAAAAATCATGGACTGCAAGTCGCGACATGCTATTTCCAGCTGTACAAGGTTGACAACTGTAAGAATTGTACACAAAGATAAACTTTTTTTTTTTTTTTTTTCTTTTAATAAAAGAAAGTCATGATTTTATCTTTTATGGTTGTATGATTTGGTGCTTTTGATGTTTAATTTTTTGTACCTTTTGTCATTGAACTGTAGTTTTAGTCTTTCTGTCGTCGCAATTTTAGGAATTTGTCAAGATATATATTTATACAGAAATCACCCTAACTTTAGTTAAGTAAGACATTTTTCAGTAAAATATGTTTTAACTTTCTTTTTCATTTTGCTAAAATTTGATATTTTCGTTGTCTCTTTATGTATTGAATGGGATATCAATACTAAAGTGATGATGATTAGGAAACATCAGGTAACACCAATAAATATTCATTTTACTTTTGTTCAAACTTTAAAATATAGTTGTTTATTTTACCATTTTAAAACTATTTAAAAGGTAGCTACGACTTATTATAAAATTTATTTTTATTTTTGTCATGGTCATCTTTTGAAAGACTATTTACCAAAGGAAATTGCATCAGGCCTGTTGTTCCTAATGATCATTATAAATCTGATGTAAATACTCCAGTCACACAAATTAAGGTTAGATTCTCTAATCCACCTTTGCTTTTACTATTTTATCAATCAATTTGACTTCATTTCATTTAAAATTATCAGAAATTGTTTAACAAATTGAAGACAATTTTTTTTATAGGCATCAAATGGTTCGGCAAAGGGTTTAGTCCCATAACCATCATGCATAAACAAGTTCTTCATGCGAAAAGGAGTTATCGCTTTGAAACTCTATTATTGTTTGTGTCCAAGGTCTCAAAGAGGGAAGTGTGTTTGTACATGAGAAAGAAAGCTATAGTTGGCTGAGCGAACTTCAGAGCTTCTTAAATTAAAAATTATTGCCTCCCTCTTCAATCCTGTAAATTTATATTTGTACTATATAACTGTTGCCATGAAATTTTTAATTAATTTGCAAGGGAACCAAAGGAGGATGTTCATGCTGCCCGTAGGAAAGAGTTGCGGAACCGTACAAATAATCTAAAACGAGAATTTTAGGCTCAGAAGCAATCACACATATAGAGTGGTAAGTCAAAATTTTGATCACTGCCTTTGTGCCATGTACCAATTCTGCGTGTTGTTTCTCACACTCTTTTTATTGAACAATGTAGCGCGGGCCTGTGTTCAATCAAAATGAGTGACTGCTAATCATGAGTATTCCGAGGCCATACTTGAGATGAAGTGATTGAAATGTAATACTTGGAACAAAGAATATTACAAAGTAGTTACAGCATAGGACATGTCAGGTGTGTCTTTTGACATACATATTTGTTATCTTCCATCTCATTAATCAGTAAAAGGGCTTTATAATTCTTCTATTTGTTTGTAATTTGGTTTTGATATGCCCATAGCCCTATATATATATATATATATATTATTTGAATTTATCTATTTCTTTTTTTAAATCTCTCTTTTCTTTGTTTGACTTTCTTTTTTTTATATAAGCAAAATTATTATTTTTGGAAGTTGTTTGGTCGGCCTCTGATACGCAGACACTCAAATTCATCTACGTACACAAAACACACACACACACACACACACACATATCGATTTTCTCTACAAATATTTGTTACTACATAAATAAAGAATCACGGACCTGGGATTTATATGTTTATACTTATCTTCTTTTATTCTTAACACAACCATATTGCAATGACTTGGTATCTTTATTGGCTTTACAAATATTGAGGGTGTTCAAATGCAATCAAAACCATCTCCAATAAAAGTAGTTGGAAGTAAAAGTTATATTGAGTAGAGACTAAGTTGTAGTATTTACAGCAACACAAGATATATACGTCTTTACCCACTCTCTGTTGATGTTCACTTCTGTTATATTCATTAAATTATAGTAGGCATCTATTGTTTCTAGCCCGATTATTGACCGGACAGTAGAGCTAGTACAAATAAAAGAATAAAAGAGGATCCACAAGATATATCATAGTACTCCGGAATTTTAAAAAGGATATTTTTTCTTTAAAAAGATATACGATTATTTAATTTATAATTTATTGAGTGTTAGAAATATTTGATTAAGTTTTATTACTTTTGGGATTAGAATTTTGTGTATCTTATGATTTCTTTCAATATATATATATATATAATACGAAATAAAAATAAAAAATAAATTAGTAACACGTTATTTTTTGGGCTTAATGTCATTGGTAAGAGACATTAGTTATTTTGGACTATTTGAATTTTGGATCAAAGCTGGAAAGATTTGTCTCTTTACTAATTATTGGGTTATTAATAGAATCATATTAGACAAAAAAAAAAAAAGGAATATTAAGATAGGAAGAAAAAAGAGAAAATAAAAATAAATATTTATATGAGGACTAGGTTTTTCATATGGAGAGAGAGAGAGAGAGAGAGAGAGAGAGAGAGAGAGGTGAAAGCAATGAGGAAGAAAAACTAAGAGTCATAGAACAATTATTTCAACTTTCTTTGGAGATCGATTTAAGTACGACATCTGTTTTCTTTTTTTAGTTAATTCCAAATTCGTTGTTGATCTTCCTGAAATTCAGTCATGTTATAAATTACATATAAAATTAATTATAACTCCTATTGATTGGATTCTTGATTCTGTAAATTATCTATATGTTTCGTGTTTTAAGTTTTTCTAAGTTCTTTCTCTAACTTTTGTAGGTGTATTTATTTCAAATATGCACGACATACAACTACATAATTTATGCACTAAGAGTAATTTGGGGGTTCAAAGACTTGTTGCACAAGCTAAGTGCAATCATTTTCCTATGAAAATAGATTAGGTAGTTTGTCGTATTTCTTACTCTTTATTTGTCTCATTTTACTCGAGGATGAGCAAAAACTAAATATGGAGTTATTTGATAATATCATCAATTATACATTACTAGCCATCTATGTTGTACTTTTATATCTATCTTTAAAGTAATTCATTAGCTTTTATTTTATTTTGTAGGGGGTGGTTTTTTTGTTATCAATATTAAATAATGATAAAAAGTCTAAGTTACAAAAAGAAAATAAAGCCCAAAGAAATATCCAATTTACAAAATGACAATCCAAGTTCTAAGAGACAAGAATGTGACACCCTCAAATTTTCACTTATCGAATTCTCGTGGAAATCAGGTTGTCAGATATCATCTCCGCATACTTGAGTAGTCCATATTTGACAACCCGCTCTGTTATATCTTACAAGGATCTCACATATGAATAAATATATGCACATCAGAAGCAGAAAACTTAATTAAATAATTAAGGTCTTACAATAACAGTGTCACGTACGAACAGAAGTCGTACAATGTTCAATTACAACGTTCAAAGTTAGAAAAATCCGAGAAACCTCTTATTAGTATTCTACCTTACTTTTCCCTTTCGAGGATTCGCCTCTCTCGACTGATTCTGGAAGGTTTATAAAACATAGTAAGAATGAGAGAACAATGCTCAACAAGAAATTATTTTATTTTGAATAAAATGATCATTCGAGTCAAAAGATAAAACGGTATGATTTTGGGTCTAATGGGGATCGTCCTAAATTAGGGTTATGGTTTCCACCGTGGCATTAATTATGGCAACGTGACATCTCACGTGACAGCTCAAAGCTTACGTGGCGGCTCATCTAATCGGCCACGTCCAAGACTTGGCAACACGCCTCACCTAGGGTCGATCCCGGCCTTCCAGAAGGCTCAAGCTCGGCAATCGACCCGAAAAACCTGGCACCCGCATTGGTCCGTCTCGACCACTATTAAGGACCTTCAAGACTGTGCCTCCTCGACCTGGGTAGCCGACTCGCTCCTCCCCAGCTAAGGAGATCGGTCTCATCCGGTCCGAGGCCAGCGGCCCAAAAGCCATAAGACAGGGCCTCAGGTGGTGTCCAATAAGCCGCCTAGCCCTGCAGCCTGTTAACTCAAATGGGGCGCGCCATACCTGGCTATCAACTCAAAGCAGACATGCCAACAGACATGTCATGCCTCCTTTCTCGAGCCACGAGCCAGGACAAACTCTATATATACTGCCTCATTTGCACAAATGAGGGGATCGGAACATACACAAACTCTATATATACTGTCTCATTTGTCATTTAACTCATTCGGTCCAAATTTATCCCTCGTATTTATCCCGGGGTATTCTTAACTCTAAAATACTTCATCGGATCCTTGTTCGGATATAAAATGAATAAAACATTTGTATATAAAAATATATGATGTTTAAAATAATAAAAATGATGTGAAACCACATCACAATGATATTTAAGTTATTAAAAAGGAATTAAAATAATATTCAATATTTTTCTAATTTAAGAAAATTAAATTTTCCAAGTTAAAAATAAATTTAACATATTATTTACTAATTTTTCTAACTCAATGACATTATTGTAAATAAAGGTAATTGACAGTTTTATAAATAGTACTATAGTGGCATTTTTGTAATTAACACTGCAATAGCATTTTTGTAATTAACACTGCAGTAGCATTTCTGTAAATAGTGCAGCAGTGGCATTCTTGTAAATATGCCCTAAGGGCAATTTAGTAATTTGATACAGAGAGATATTTTGATAAATATGCCATCAGAGATATTTTAATAATTTAACCCTTCTGAAAATAATAATAATGATAATGGTGTTAGTAATAATTAATAATATTAATGATGAAACTTGATAACAATATAGTTATTAGTAATAATAATTTTATAATTGAAAAAATAATAACCATAATATTATTAACATAATAATAATAATAATAATAATAATAATAATAATAATAATAATAATAATAAT
>JAUMHB010043256.1:0-10362 GCA_032359685.1 Pittosporum tobira
TACTCTATTATTAGTTGTGGATAAGGTTATGTCGGAAAAACCGACCTTCACCTAACTTAGGTAATTATAATGTCTTGCTAAATGCCGCTTATAACTTGTAGGCCGAAAATGAGTTTTGGACCTACTGCTAATGTTAGGTGAACCTATAGAGTCGCACACTAAGCGAACTTGACTTATAATATATTGGGCCGAATAGTTAGGGTTTACTTTTTCTCTTGTATCTCTGATTAAAAGGGGCGGATTATAAAAGAAAGTACATACGCCTTTTTGTACAACCTTAATTACCGCGAAGTTGAGAGAATCAGAGAGAATGAAACCGGAGAACTGCGCTAGCACGCACAACGATCAGGCTCAGTTCATGTGTGTGGATACCAGTAAAGGCATGACGATTGACACACTGATCCAGACGCAACTGTTATTCTTATCTCTATCGAAATTCACTCAGGTATAATCGATCTTCTATTTCGGTTTCAATATACGCATGGTTACTGAGAATCGGATAAATTATTTTTAAATTCCGCATCGATTTTTAATTCGAAACACAATAACCAAATTATAATACTACATTGTATTAAAGTATAAAAGTAATATTAATTTAAAAAATAATATAAAATATTTTTAAAATACAAATTAACATAAATTTCTTTGAGTACTATAAAAACTAATTTTTAACTAAAAATACTTTTCAAAAAATTTACAATTTTCATATTCGCTGGACTATGATCAAATAAATTTTAAAATGTTTAAAATTAATTTTCTAAAGTCAATAGTATTTTTATATTTTAAATGAATGTAATATTTTTTATTTTTATATTTTGTCTTTTAGACATAAAGATTCTTGCGGAAGCGTTTTAATTGATGTATACACAGTGCAATAAAATTAAATTCGAGTAACTCGAACCATAACATTAGTAATTTATTTATCCCCTAATCAACTTACCAAGCTAGACAACAATATTAGTAGTATCAGTTTAACTCGTCTGTCAAATGCATATTTGTACCATTTTAGTACAGCTCCTCTCAAGCTACGATTTAAAAATATATAAAATAAAATAAAGAACGAATTCCCATAAACATGAATTCAAACAAGATGAAAGGTCCAGTTGTGAAAGATTCATGAAACCCCAGTTACTCGGTCAACCCAGTTGATGACAAATAGAAAGGCAAATGCTACTAACATGCAGCAAGAAATAGATTGGAGAGTATATTACACAAATACAGACCTCCGGAAAACTAGAAATCTATGATTTCAAACTTTCTCCTCCCCCCTACTTTTAAGGCAGAGGGAAGCACTACTTAGAGGCTTGGAGGAGTTCGTAATCTGTTCAAGACAAGGATGACTTAAAAGTTCGGAAATAAAACTAGTCTGTATTCTTTAAATACTATGTAAACAGGGTCTTCAGCATCTTTTGGACTTGCAAATTGTTCAATTGCTCGCATAAAATCACCAATTACTCGCTTGCTTATGGATCTTTGAATTGTGAGAAGACCTGCCGCCCTTGTCTTTGTAAGTATTTCGTTTGGCGAATGTCTTATGTCCCCCACGAGCTGCTTGAATGGCCCTCCTTCTCTGCTTAGTCAGACTCTCCTTAAGCTCGGGATTATCCGGCAGTTCACTTTGTCCCTCATCCTTCTAGAAGAATTATGAAACAACTTTTAATGCTTTGCATCAAGGGCACGTTTGGTAGGAGCATTGGCAACACTCCAAACCACGGTTTGCAGCTTAAATCTAACTTCAAGTTTTTGTTGAAGTTGGATTTAAGCTACAAACTCAGTTTTTTTAACATAGTTTGAATCTACCAAACATGATATTTTGTTGTGCTTTAGTTCAAAATCACTAAATGTAGCTACCAAAAGTTGCTTAGCTACTATTACTCCCTCCATTCCAGTTTAAAAATAAAATAAAATTGTCCCATTTGAAAATTTTGCAAACCAAAGGATATTTTTTAAACTTGAAAACATTGGGTCATTTAATTCTATTATGGACAAAGGTGAGCCTTTTTCCCTTTGAATTTTTTTATTTGCAAATGGGACTCGAACAGAGGGAGTAGTACAACTAACAGCGCCTGAGAACAATTTTGTAGATATAATCTTAATGTCTACCTGCCCGCTTACATCTTCAATCTCATGTGCATTGCCTTCTGTTGGTTCACTGGATTGTTGATTATCCTCTACTTCGTGTTGCTCACCAGATGTCAATACCTGCTGCTCTTGCTGAATCACATTCACAGATATAATCTTAGAATGTTTCATCATATGTGACCAAGCATACTTGCAATGTTTACGTTTTGTTTTGTTTTGTTCTGTTTTTCTTCTTTTTTTTCTTTCTTTTTTTTTTGACTGAAGCATAGTTAGAACCACAGTTACCAGAACCGGACCATAGCAGCCAGTTCAACTGGTTGGATCGGGAGCCGACCCGAGCAAATCCGTGAAATGGCGGTAATATAAGAACCAATCCAGTTTTCTTTATATTCTCATAAAGTTCAAAACTAATACAAATTTCATAGAATAATCGAAGCACCAGCAAAATTAAGAATAGCTCCAAGAATAATTTGGAATCAGAATCAGCAGACTATTTCATATCCATTTGCTTCGTTAATAAGTTGAACCATGCTTCTAAATTTTTTCTCAATTCATTTCAAAAACTTAGATTTCTTCCATTGCTGGCAGATTTCTAAGCTTTTTTCTCTTTTCTGTTGAGGTCGTCCATCACTCCATTGAGAGAGAAAGGATAGTAAGGAACTCAGAGATTCATGTTATTTGATGAAAGAAAGGTGAAGTCAAGACTCCTTTCTCTTTGTGGGTAAATGAGAATATGAAGAGTGCATTTCTTGGTAAGTGAGGATACGGAGAGGCTGTATTAATTAGTGGTTTGTATTCATTAAAATAAAGAATAATGAATCTATTTTAAAAGCTATGGCTTGAGACCTATTTTTGCCTTGTTTCTTTGGGTTCTTCTTTTCTTCCTTTTTTCAAGTTTTGAAGTTATTTGCTTGACTAAGTACTTGATAACCTTTTAACCAAGAAAAAAAAGGGTGAAATATATAGTATAAAATATATCATAATGTTTTCTAATCGTATAAAACATTTTTTTAATTATTTAAAATTGTTTGGCTAAACCGGTTTAGCCACTGGTTCAACCGGCTGAAACAGCGAACCATTAAACCGGTGCCTCAACTGGTTTAATGTCCAATCCAGTTCTGATAACTATGGTTAGAGCAGTGGTTTTAATATAAAATTGAGAACAAAAAATTACTTTCAACCATTAACTCAGCTACCATCCTGTCCACTAGCATCTTCAAAAATTTCTTCCTCAAATAGAGGAGTTATGAGCCATTTAATTATAAAAGTAAGAATAAAAATAGTAAAAAAAATTATACCTGCTCATGCAAGGACATTGAATCAAAATCCTTGCAATCTCGTTCAATTGAGTTGAAGCTATGTTGTCTATCATCAGTTTTTTCTTCTTCAGAAACTAAATCTTTATCTACGTCTCCTTCATTGAACTGCATCTATCAGAAATGGTTGGGCAGTTCTAAGTCTTCATTGTAGCAATCCAAACAAGTGATTCAAGATTTCAAAACCAAATTTATAACTTTACAAAAATAACCAGGAACAAAATTAATAATTCATTCACTCAGGTTGTAATGTTTTTGTTTATCTAATGTACTTTCTCTTCATTCAGTTTATAAAATTTTTCATTATTTATTTCTTTATCAACAAAGGTAACGTCTTCTTTTAACATACAACAAGAATGACAGGTGACCCAACTAATATCCATTACAAAGCGTGTCAATCAATATGTCACACGTTAATAAACATTTCAGAGCTTTAAATAACTTCATCTTTTCACAAAGAAGATAAATAGTAGAACAAGTTAATCCTACCTTTTCAATATCAACCTGATCCTTTTTAGTGAAACCACTGGCTTCAAGTTCCTTGTCCAGGAAACCAGCAACTTTTGATATGGAAGAAAAAGTAGGCTTGCCAGATTCATCTGCGTCTGCATCAGAACCATCAGATTCCTCCGTGATTTCTTGGTAAGACAGGTTGAACCTGAAAATTTTGAAAGGTCATAATCACTAGACAAACCCATATGAGAAAAAAACATATTCTTTTAGTAGGCTTGAGCAAAACTTTTTGAGAGGAGTTTCAAAGTTCCATTGGAGAAACTCTATTCTCATTAATGATCAATTTCAGCCAAGCAATTCTATATTCAATAGTCATTTATCAGAAATTTCAAAATTAAAGAGTCACAAAGATAGTCAAATCCTAACCGCTTCCTGAAAAATTTAAAGATGCATTCAACATCACGGTCAAAGTAC
This sequence comes from Pittosporum tobira, assembly GCA_032359685.1. Classification (NCBI taxonomy): domain Eukaryota; kingdom Viridiplantae; phylum Streptophyta; class Magnoliopsida; order Apiales; family Pittosporaceae; genus Pittosporum; species Pittosporum tobira. The sequence continues at coordinate 4,326 of JAUMHB010043256.1, forward strand.
CTGAAAAATGAGAGTTTAATTATAAATCCAAAGTAAAAGAAATTACTGTACAATGAAGTAGGTCTGGAAGAAAAATAATGACGAATGCATGATAGAACTTCATAGTTGAAACATTATATACATACATTTGTGCGTTGAAATGAGATACGGATACCATTTGTGGGAAATCAATGATGGTGACCTTCTCATCATCGTCAATCTACAAAGGGAAAAAACGAAATTAAAATTAAACTCCAGAAAAAGACATTGTAAAATTTAGTGAGGCAAGCAGTATAAAAACTGATAGTATCATGACAAGTGCCTCAAAATCATACCATAATATTGAATTCATTGAAGTCACAATGAATAAGGCCATGCTCAGCCAGACGAACAATAACCCCAATGATTTTTTCAAAAACAGTGTCTGGATTTTGCAATTGCTTCACCTGCACACTACATGGAAGATGGGAAAAAATGACTAAAAATAGCAAAAATAATTAATAAATAAAAAAAGATTATTGCTTGTATAATAACTTTAACATCACCAAGTTCTTTTTGCAGTCAAATACCTGTGACTCAAATAAATTTTCACAAGAAAACTACTGTATATATCCAATTTTGGGATGAGAATCAATAACCATTTCACATTTCTCGGGAGTAGATATAGTTCTAAGTTTTAACTTATATTTCAGTAATATATTTCATAAGGGCCCATCAGCATGATTATCTAAAAAAGAAAGTCATAAAAATCAGTCTCCAGTTGAAACTTACAGTGGATAGCCTGGCACAAGTGACATAATCACACAATGTCGATTGCAATCCACCGCATTGGGAACAGGAAAACCATGTTCTTGCAAAGCCTACTCATCCAAGTGAATGTGTTGTGTCAACGCTAATAGTTGATAGATGCATCAACTGAAAACAGAAAAATCAAGAATGGGTAAGGTGGAAGTAATATAACCTTCATAAAAGCAAACTCTTTGAGAGCCGCAAGCCGAGACAAGTAGAGCCAGTTATAGCTACTTCGGTGCTTCAAGTAGTCACGCTTTGATTTGACAGCCCTAAATGAAATTCTACCCAGCCTGTGAAGCTTCATTACAAATACGGTCCCATCTTCATTGGCAACCTCAAAAATATCTACAAATTAAGTGTTAGAATTTCTAAGCCGCAGAGAGAAAAATTGTTCAAAGAATGCTCCCTCTGTCCCACGACATGAATCTCCATTCAAAAGAGACACTTTGAAAGGAAAAGCTTAAGATTTTACAAGTAACATCAGTACACCACATTAAAAATTACCACTATCCAATAAGATTGATAGAATGTGTGATTCATATGGTGATTTGATGGCTTAAAAGAAGAAAGCTATGTATTACCAGACTCTTTTCCCACACCAATTTGACGACCCACAGCTGTAAAAATTCCACGGTTAACCAATGCCTTAATCGCAAGAAAATCGTAGCCAAGATAGGTAAGCCGGAAACCATCATCTACATAGCACAGGAAATAGCCAGGTTGGTGTTACAAGGTCTTCAAAAAGACATAAACCAATTTATTTACTAATGATTAATGAACAACTGCATTTATAATGTACAGAGACATTCAAGTAACTTACATTTGGAAGAGTCATGGTGCAACAGCTTGTGCTTGAGCAAGTTCTTCATCACTTTATAAGTGCCTCCGTGTCTATCAAAAACATATTATTTATAATGAGACATCTAGAAATAAGAAAAAAGAAATAACGTGGCAGAGTAAAAAAATCAAATCTGCTTACTTGAGCGAAGCAATACGTTCGATGAGCTCAGTAGGTACAATTTCATGCTGAAAAGAGATTAAAATATCTAGAATTAAACAATCTATAACCTCAAACCACTCTAACTTACATGTTGTTTGAAGACAGAGAAGGAGAAATATACATTGCGCATTCCCATTTCGACAGCAGTGAGAACGCGAAAATCATCTTTGGAGAGGTACCTCAACACATCTACATCCAGCTTCATTTATGATTGGTATTTTCTTAGCTTCCTGGTATTTGTATTACTTAATTAAGTTAGAGGAGGCAGATATAAAGAAAAGAGAGACACTTGCAGATTTAAGAGGACGAAACAGTTTTAACTTATGAATACGGTGCTAGGGAGCGTGTGTCATTTTGCTCATTTGCAGGAGATTTAACAGAACTAGTAAAATATCCCCCTTCCATTATTAGAGTCCCATTTGTCCAGCTTCAATTCTCCCAAAAATGAGTGCCCTTTACAGAACTAAGACTAAAAGTATGAAACGATTTACAGTTCGTGAAAAATGGCTTAACCCCTTGATATCGATTTACAAGGTTGAATGGGAAATTGGCAATTTTTAAAAGGAGGGACTAAATATATCAAAATTAAACCCATAACGTACACAAGAATGAACTTCTTCAACAAGACCTCTTCAATATTCCGATTTACAGATTGCCCTTGATGAAAAATGGGTTAACCCAGCTTTCTTTTGATATCACTTACGTCACTAGCATTGACAGGGAAACTGGCAGTTTCTAAAATGCAAGATTTTAAGGGGAGGGACTAAATATATCAAGATTAAAACCTCTAAATTCCATACCGTACACAATGAATCTTTTTCAACAAAAGAAGCAGCAAAATTATAAACCTATTCCCCCATAAACATACTAATACACACACACACACACACAGAGTACCTGGAGATTACCGGCAGCGAGGGTTCCGTATCTTTGTCAGGTGGACTGTGTAAGTTCTACTGCACGCAGGAAACGAGAAAGAACTTTAGGTTATGGAGCCGTCAGTTTTACAAACTACCAATCAAACCAACCAAAATATCTAAACTAGACTTGAATCGAGTTATTGTTTTGCTATAAAATAAAGTTATGTCGGAGTATATTATTTTCTTTTTTAGAATTATCCTTTTTCTTCCTTTTGGTAATGTAATATAGTAAGTATATTTTTACAAATGTATTCATGTTGTATACATTTTTCATAAACCTCCTATACATATTTTGACATTATTATACTCCATTCGTTTTAATTTATAAGAGTTTTATTGACTTAAAAAAAATAATTTTCAATATTTTTAAATTTAAACTTATGTTATGAATTTATTTAATTACCGTCAATACAATTTTTAAAATTTAGAATTATTCGAAAACATTATTATTTACAAAAAAAAAATACTTTTTTCATAACTGAAATTGATTCATTGTTAATTTAAATTTAAAAATTAAAATTTAACTTCCAAAAATTAATAATACTTTTATGTTTTACAAAATAATTATTAAATTATAAAATTTACATTATTATTTACAAAATAATTATAAAATTTACATCTCTATTTTCTCTCATTTGATATGGTGGTTCTCCTCTTTTTTTTTTTCTATTTTTTTTTTTTTTTCTATTATCTTTGTGGAGAGGCATTGCAACGCATAGCTTAATATGTTGTAATCTGTTATCCAACTTTTGTAGTTTAACTTGCTAGAAGCTGTAATTTGGAATTTAACTTTTATAATTTAGTTTATCTGTCTCATTTGGGTTAATTAGAAATTAAGCAACTCAGTTATAAAGGAGAACACGGTCGAGAAATTAACTTTGGTGGAGTCTTAAGGCTACCTTTGACTTCCGCAAAATAAAATTTATTTCGGTCAACTATCCCACTGACTTATTCATTTGAAATATTTTGAACTTTTAAGATGTTGTTTGTTACTAAAACTTCACAAGGGATAAAAATTAAATACACACACACACATACACACACACGTGATATAAACATCCAACAATCATTATACATAACATGCGTCCTAATTCTTATTAAAATATGTTTGACTAAATCAAAGTTTTCAATTTTTTGATATATTATTTAATGTTTCTACTATTATATTATCGGGTTATTAATATATGAGTCAAAATAATATGAGAGATAATGCCTCTAAAATAAATATTCTCACAAATAATAATATGAATATATCAGATCATTTTAATAATTTTATTAAATTAATTAACCGTAGTATGCATGCATATATTAGATTAAGAGGTGTGTCTAAGTTCAATATATATAGAAGACAGCTAAAGTCTACATTAAAGTCTAAATTTTGCTTACCAAACCAAACGCTATTACCTAATAATATGTAATATATAGTGCATGCTTGCAGTCAGGAGTGATCATGGGTTTGATTTTTTCGGTACAATTCATGTACTGCACTACAATCGTTATTGCGGTTGTAAAATTTTTGATACCGGTATATTTTGGTTTCGGGACTTTTGAGACAGGACATTTCGGAAGCGGTTCGATACCAGTTCGTCAACCCGTGAACTATTTTTTTTTTTAATTTTAAAATTTTTAATGTTAGTTTGTTAATTAGTTATTTTCTTGAATTCAAGTCGAATTTAAGCACCCGAGTTAAATTTTTAGAAAGAATAATAAACGGTGTTAATTTTTAGAATTTAGAAAAAAATAAAAAAATCTTTTATTAAAAATATTAATCCTCCAAACTAATCACATTAACTTAAAATTACTGATAAAAGAACAATGGGCAAAGGCCTGAACATTGACTTGTAGTGAGGTGCTCATCAATAATCACAATGTCCTAAGTTGGATCAATTGTTTATTAATGGACAGAGATAAAGAAATTTGTGGTTTATTAACATATTTATTTATAAAATATAAATTATATGTAAATTGCATAAGAGTATGTAATTCCCCAGTCTTATAACTCGACAAATAAATAAAAATGAGAAAAATAAATATCACCTACCTCAAAAGGTCAATCTCAAATTCTCAACTCCTCGAGGAAATGGATTTATACTTGTTACTCAACTCATTTATTATAAATAGACCATGTTGTTCAGAAATCAATTTTTTTTTTAAATTAAATTTTTTTTTTTAAATTAACAAAAAGGTAAATATACCGAACCGAACCAAAAGAATCGAACCCGAACTCGTCCCGAATCGATACCGGAACCGGTTATATGATTTGGTACGGGGACGTGAACTAAAAGCTCCATTCAGTTCAATATCGATTCGAGTTTTTAAACATGAACAGTTCTACTTACAGCAGTGGCTTTATAGATTTTTAGCCTTTTTAGTGTAAAACGTGCAACCAAACCATGTTCGGAAAACTAAAAATTGTAGTTTAAAATCAATTTTCCTTGAAAATAATTTTGTCAATCATATGAATTTATAGTTTTCCTTGAAAATAATTCTTGAGAAACATTTGCCGAGAAGTTATTTTTGAATATTATTTTCCTTGAAAAACAAAGCGTTAGTTGTAATTTTTTTTATGATGTTGTAGAATATTAAATGACAATATGGAATTATAGATAAGTTCGTAAATTTTTCAAACCATTTGTTAAGGAGAAAGAAATTTTAGAATTATCTAATTTTATTTGACATATCAATGTAATCTCAATTATTTATAAATGAGGTCAAACGTTATAAGTATGGGCAGCTAAGTTGTACATGATCAAATTAATGAGCTTCAAATGTCCTATAAATACTCAATTACGGTAAATGATATTTTGGCACCAAATATTTGAGTTATTTAATTTTTTTTATACAATTTAAACTTCATAAATTATCTATAATATAAGATATGATTTATTATAATTTTTTTGCACTAAATTATTATAATTTATTAATAAATTATAATCAGTCGAAAATTTGAAAACTTTTGAATTGTCTACAAAGAATAAAATTTGAATTTACTTTGAACAAAAAGGGTATTACACTTTGTTGGATTGGTGTTACTAGTCCATACTTCACACATACTACATATGTGCAAAAATATAAGAAAAATATATTGGAAAAAATAGAATGTGTTAAATGCGATAGATCACACCTGCCAGTTTATATAATTGGAGATGTGAAAGACATTTCATAGTAAAAAAATAACTATAAACGTAAAAAAAATGAAGGAACGATTTACAATTTTAACTAGAATAAATTATATGTACATAATATCAACTATTTTAACTTAAAATTAAATAAATATTAGAAAAAAAAGTATATCAAATATAATAATAATTTTTTATAATATATTAATAAATAATTGTGTTTAATC
>JAUMHB010043267.1:3711-18107 GCA_032359685.1 Pittosporum tobira
TGTGTGTGTGTGTGTGTGTGTACGAACCCAGGCCGACAATGGTGCAATCTACGAAATTGAAAAAGGGTATTCATATTGCAACTGTTGTATATATATGATATACTTTGTGGAAAAGGAATAGATTTAAGAATGTTTGTTGGGTGGTGGATTTTTATCTTTTTTCCTGATTTAGAAAGGGAAGCAAGAAGGTGGGAAAAAGAGAGTTATTGGTTTGACCCGGTCAGAAATGTTGTAGTGGCCCGACCCTAATTGATATGGATATGTTGACGTGACCCAGGGAAAGATAAATAAATAAAAGTTGGAGTGTTTTGACAGATTAGACCTGAAAGGGTTGTCCAGACCCAAGGCTGCTGGTCTGATCCAGTCTCAAATTCTGGAAAGTTAATTTTTATGTACTTAAATATGGGTTTGTTTTGGGTTGACCTATACCTGTGTGAGTTCAACCCATTTCCAACCCATGTTAAAGTAACCCATTTTTTGATCCATTAGCCATCATCTTTTGTCCATTACCCATATGGCCATATGGGTGAACCATTTGCCCCCCTCTACCAAATTTACCCATATATTGTGATGACCGTAACAGGAAATTGTGTAAGGAATTTTTCATTGATAAGTAAAGCCAGTCTGGGAACCATGTAAGAAATTAAGTCCCAGCAAGCAAAGACGGTCAAAGAATCTGCAGTATCTGGTTCTAAACATGAATGATTTTATATTTTGTAGTGTCAGTTCAATTTGGAACTGGTGTTCGCTTTGATCTTCTCCAACACAAACAATGAGAATAGTACTTACCCTCCCATCATAGGACAATGAAGCAAATATCCAAGGTTCTCGAGAACTCCAAGCTAGGCCTGCGGTACCAGATACACTAGTCAAGTCAAGTTCAAATCATTACTTGAACAACAAACAAGAACCTTTGACATAATTACCATAAACACTGTCTTCATAGTCACTGTATGAACTGAGCAACAGTTCAGCCCTCCGACCAGGTGCCTCCACCAAGCTGCCAAAACCATAAATCAAAATCATCATATGGAATGAAAAATGAAAAAAATATAATTATATAGAACCTCGAAATTAGAAATAAGGGAAGACCTTTCAGATGGTATATTTTCACTTGAAGGAGGAGAAGCAAACCACAAGTTGACAACCGAGTCCGTTCCAGCACTCTGCAAAGATAGAACACAACGAACAGTTTTATTTTAAGATACAGAAAAGGAGTAAGAAACCATGACTCAGATCTATATACCATGTAAGACAAGAATACAAGATAAAAAGACTAGACTTCCAGCAATTATATCTAGTGTGTATGGTTATATAGTAAAGAAGCAAATTGCTGAGAGAGAGACCGCAATCAGCCCTTCGTACTCGGGATTACATCTGACAGCCCATGTCCTGGCAACAATACACAGAAAAGTACAAAAATCAACATTTAAGTATTTAACAGACAATATAATAAGTATAGTTATATGTGAAACTAATCATTTAAGAATTATGTGAATGCGATTAGTTATAATCGCTGTCCAGAAAAAGGTGGCATGCTTTCTTTGTAAATTCCATTGAAAATGGTAACCTTTCTTCCAGACAGAGAGAGTACAAAATTTTTAAATGAGCAGCATTCCAGCAAGTCTACAGTGCATACCAGTGTGCATGTCCAGGGAGCTCAAGGACAGGAATCTTCAGCTTTCTAAGATCCCATATATGTATTCCAGACTCATCTTCTGCCGTTACCTGTATCATTCACATGTGAAACTCATCTGAAGAAGTTTGGAGGAGAATGAAACCACTAATATGTGCACTTGAACAAACACGAGGTAGATACTTACTCCCTCCATCCCATAATATAAGCAACTTATTTTGGGGTTGTGTCGCACAGATTTTAACATACATGGAAAATATATTTACATATTTTAATATATATTCATATGTCATATTTTTAGCCATAATTCAAATATAATAAAAATATAGTATTCTAACATACTTTTCAAGCATCTTAAAATCCGTGTCACAACCGCCAAAACATGTTGTACATATTGTGGGACGAAGGGAGTGTTATTCCTGACAAGTACATGGAAGGAAAATACTCACGAGCATATACTTCTTTTTGCTGTCATAGTCTAGACTACGGAAATGGCCATGCTCAATAGAATTTGTTTTCCTGTAAGCCAAAGAAACCTGTGAATATCAGAAAATAACTCTTATAAATTATACCAACATCCCATGAAGGCAAACTCTCAACAGTTAACAACTCCAATCCCCAAGCACATACTAGAGTCACTGCATGTTACTTAAAGAGCTTTTGTAAGAATGGGGATTGGAACCAGAGACCTTGAAGTTATTCCTCAAGGCCTCTGCCATTTCACCCAGATCTTACGGTTCAAGGAAATTATTATTTCACTGATATTTGATCTTGCTCAATGCTCAGACACCACAACAGCTGAACCCATGCTTACCTTTGAGGTGCATCCAATAATGAAACCTTTTTTAAATCATAGGTGCGGCTGTAAGATCTACATGTTGCAAGCGTGCAGTGAAAAAGAGCTTACTTCATTATTCGCAGATCCCAAAACTGAATTGATGATTCGCATGTTGATGCAACAGCATTCACATCATGTGGGTCCCACGCTCCACCAGATAAGTAATGAAGCATGCCAGATGACTCTTGTGACAGTACCTACAATTTATAGCAAGATCTGAATAAGGGTAAGCAAAAGTACTTGGATAATGTGCCTATTACTAGGATATAAGGATCTTTGTTTTACAAAACCTGTAGTCATATGGAATAATGGTATCTTGACCATGCAAAGGTGGATTTAAAAGTTAGAGATATAATAACAAGACAAAAGAACATCCAACCTGTGTGACAGATGAACACATTGATATATGGCTAACTACTTACATGGCAAAAGTTGACAAGCTGTTCAGTTGTTAAAGTATAGAACTTGAAATGTAAGCACTAGCTCAACTAAATACTTTTAAAGGAGTGCAAATATAAAGAAATAGGAGAGCAATAGAAATTGCTTGAAATCAAGTTCCCTATAAGAGCATTATCATGAATGTAAAGAAAAATACTATGCAAAAGCAGCAATCAGGCCAACAACATTACTGTCTGGGAGCTTTTTTTTTTCAAAAAAGTAGTCTTACGATCAACTATCTTATAAAACTAGTTCATTCTTCACACAACTAGAGAGAACAGTAAGATAGTTAATAAAGAGATAAGCTAATTAGAAGAGGAGAGCTAATTTAATCAAACTGTTTTAGTAACAAAACATACAAAAACACTCGCTATAAAACCACAAATCTTGAATAGGTAAAACTCTTCCTGAGAGGAATTATTAAGCTGAGCTAAACAAATAGAAAGCAATTTCTGCATTCATGTGTACCACTAAATTACATACTACATACCACTGTAAGACACTATATATAATTACTCCAGTCCTGAAGTTGCCAATACCTGTGCGGTCTTCCTAGAAGAATCCAGGCTCCAAAGAAAGAGATTCTGCTCATCTATACTGATTAACTTCTCATTCTTTCCCGAAGGCCACCAAAGTATGCTGTCAAGTAGGTTAAGTAGTTTTCCATTGAACATGAACGGGAAAAAAAAAATTCTTCAAATCACTCCAATCAGTTTTAAAATGAGTAGTTAAAAAGAGTTAGCTCTGAATCACAAAACTTTCAGTGACATGTTTCCAAGAACAACTGTAAAAGCGGAATCCCTGAAGCTAATACCACAAGAAATCATAAAAAATTCCAAACAGTGTAACAAACACATCATTCAAATGTATCATGTGGGTGATCCATGGGCCTTTACAACAGTAACTAACATTTACAACATCAGGATCATGGGTCTCGGAGTGAATGGATAATTTATGATCAATACTTGTAATAGATGAATGGCAAGCAAGCCCTTGCGGTGATAAACTATGTTCTGTACAAAGTAATGGGTGGCAGGTTTTGCCTTATAAAAATGATTAAGGTGCCTTGTTTATATCAACTAAATATCACGCAAGCCCCAATCAGATAGAGGCTAGCGAAATCCTAAATCAGAGACACAAAACAATTAAAGTACAGTACATCTTTGCAGTGGAAAAATAAAATAAAATAAAATAAAACACTTACACAGCTCCTCTTTTGTAAGCATGCTAACCACTGACACCAGCATGCAGAGAAGTTAAATTCCAATAGTATGTGTTTGCAGGCCAGTTCGTTGTTGAGGGTGATGGGAGAGTGTTGGGTTTGTTACTGGAAGTAGAGGAGTTTCCAGGTTTTGGGATTTGAGAAGGATGGGGCGTGCTTTGGCAGTGTGGCTGTTTTGCTATCTTTGGGGTCTTTGGATGGAAAGGAATTCTTAAAATTCAGTAATTGATTCCAGCCTTTTCATTTTTTTGGGGCATTATCACTTTTATTTGCCTCACTGTGTTCTTCTGCATTTGATGTTTTTGAGGCAGATTTCAATCTCTATTTTACTGAGGAGTTGGAGGAATGCCTTTTTATAAGGGCTTTGTGATTTTCCAGTCTTCAATTTTGGAGGATTTCTCATCGCACTCTGCTTTTATATGTTAATTTATTCCAGTAATATATGCTTCTGTCATCTATCTTAACTAATTGAGACAGGTAAGTATCCAGATGATCTATTTCAGAAACGAAAAGGAATCCGTGAATCATCAAATGCCCTAAAAATATCGGGATAGAAGATAAAACAGAGCATAATGCAGTGAAACATTGGTATATCAGATTCCCTTGTGCAATTTAAAGATTGATTAGATATAAAACCACTACTTATGAATCTACAAACTGTATACTACATCCGTTACAAATTATTAGAGCACTTGCCTTTGTAATTTTCAAAAGGCAAGTGCTCTTATAATTTGAAATGGAGAGCACTTGCCTTTATAATTTACAAAAGGCAAGTGCTCTTATAATTTGGAATAAGTGTGTAGACGTGAGTGTGCACGCACAAATATTCCTTTTTATCAGGAGAAGCGCACAAGTTTGAGCCCAGAAACAATTAGTTTACCATTTAGCCTTCGACTTATGTGCATCAAGAGAAGCAATTTTTTCCAATTGAGGAGAATTTAATTGGCCATAGAGTTCAGGAATCTGCCAGACTGCTGCCCCATATGATTCCCCTTCAATTACAAGAGACAAATCAAATTCCAGCATTTAGACTACTGAACATGTATGTATCTGCAGCTACCGTAAATAATCCAGATATGATGTCCCCCACCCCAAATGCGAGTTCAATTTAAAAGACCATGTATTGTAGTTAGAGTTGACTATTCCAAATTTTCTAATTCAATCTAAGTAACCATAGAAATGATTACACAAATATTAGGTTTACTCACTTTTTGGTGTATTTGAAGCAGTTGACTCCCCTTTACTAAGCTGTGCAAAAATGTTGAAATGGACTCTCATTTTGGGTAACGGGGAGTGTATACAAACAAAAAATGCTTTAACTTCAACTGCAAACCAATGTTACACATAAGAATCAATTTGATGAGCATCCATATCGCATTATCCACATTGCATTTTCCTAACCATTCTTAACAGCTAGAATGCAAACTAAATACCAAATGATTAACAACCGAAGCTTACAATGCGATCATACACCTGACCAGCAAGCAAAACATCAAAGCATCACATAAGAATTATCACTTACCAGAAGAAAAGACAGTTGAGAAAATACGCTGATCAAAAGGGCAAGAGGAGAGATCCCAGATCTCGTTCGGATGCGAAAACAGACCCTCACATATGAGCTCCGTACCACCTGAAGAGAGCCTAATCAAATGCACCTAACAAATTCATGTTCACCGAACTTAAAAATCACTTTAAGTAAAACAAACAATTGATTAGGTATATGACAAATCTGGACGAACCTCATTTTCTTCTTTGAGGCTGAGAGTGCCAGTGATGAAGCTGGTGTGATCTGTATCTGCTTTCACGTCCGCAATGCATCTTGCCTGTTGTAATTGAAGAAGTTAGATGAAATTAGGGTTTATACACATCAATTAATTGAGTGACTTGGGGAGAGGTTTTGCGTATTGGTTTGACCTGATACTTGAGACCATAACCGATGCCCGTTGATCCTCCTTGCATTTTCGCAACCAAATGAATACCGTTTGATCCGTTAGATAAGTCTGTTCTAGTTGTGTAGCGTCGTTCGGACTAAACTACGCCTATGCGGGAGCTTAACGTGCGCCACTTTTATTTTTTCTCTTTATTTTATGCTTTTCTTTTCCAGTTTCCTTTTTAATTTGTAAACTCTGAGCAGAAAATCCGAAATTTATCCTTATATAATTATAGCCGTCTACCAATTTATTTATTCATCTTATTTATCTTCTTATACAGTTATACATAAAAGGGAGAAGGCTTTTTTTTTCCTGGTTAACTTATAATTTTTTTTTTCCTTTTGTAATTTCTTTTAACTTATCTTTCTTCTTCTTCCTTTTATCTTTTACTTATTTTCCCAATAATTTTTATTTTTATTTAATAAATAAATTACCCGCCCAACACGTGTGTCTGTAAATTAGTATATTACAAAACTCCACTTAGCGAAATTGTGGAAAAAATTGGCGTCATCACTTCGACCCCAACTCTTTTATCTATTATTCTAATATTATAATTTATCATTTCAACCATTATTTTACTAAAATTATAATATTATAAAAATAATTTAAATAATTCTTTTATAATCAAACACATTTTTTAATATTCATGAAAAAATAATTGTTACCATCAATATGGGACGGATGGAGTTAATCATGGAAGAGTTTTCAATAAAAATGTAAACTATTTAATACAGGAAAAATATTTTTATGAAAGATATTTTTCATAAAACACTTTACAAAAAAAAAAATTCCGGAATAATATCTCATTTTCCAATGTTTCTTAATCAAATTGAAAATGAGGTTAAAAGTCTCTTTTATATTTGTATTCAAAATAAATTTAACAATTATATTATTTTAAACTAATATAAAATATATTTTAAAATTTTAATTTAATAAAATACAATTCTTACAATGAAAACTTGACTTTTAACAAGTGAAAACTTTATGTTGAACTAAGAATGTTCACATTTAGTTAATGAAACACTAGGTGTTGAAATTAATGGAAATAAAAAGTATAAAATTATTCATTTCTTGTGAAAAAAATTAAATGCATATAATTAAAATATAAAATATAAATAAATAATGAGAGACATAAAATAAAAATATTATGAAAGAATAAGATAAAAAAAATTATTTACAAATTTAAATTTGTAAATTGTTTCATAAAACAACAAAGATATTTTTTGACTAAAAAATAATTTTCAATTAATTATATTTTCTCTGACATAGCAAATATAAGAAAATCTGTAAAATATTTTTCAGAAACATTTTATCAGTATCAAACGGAACCGCGGAGGCGTGGACTGTTGTATTATTACTTCCAGTGGCCAGCCAAACACGATATAAGACTTGCAACATTCACCAACACCAATTCTATATGCGGATAATAAACCAGAACAATGTTCAATAATTGATAGTAAAAATAAACTGAAGACTGCCTGCAAACTCAATCGTTTCTTTAATATAACAAATTAGCGGCAAAAATGATAATTTAATTTAAAAGTTGAAGCTGCGTACGAGCAATTTAGTGGCAGTCAAACGCCCGCCTCCCAAACAGAGTCCTGGAACCACTTGCTTGTATGGTGAATGTACCGCCATTTTCCTCACTCTTTTTCACGTTCAAATAAACCTCCCGCAAATTCTGTACAAAATTGTCTACGGGGTGTTCCGTTTTCAAGAAAGAGTGTCAAAACTATGTTCAGCATTGTACCAAGGTTCCCCAGATTGCATTATATTCTCATGGACAAACTCATTTCTGTAATTCAGCTTATCGTCATGTATTAATACAGCAAAAAAGGGTGTTGTGAGAAAAATTACCCGAAAAGATAACTTCTGTTACTCAAAGACTTCAATACTCAATCTGAAAGCAACTCCTCCAACTCAGGTTCGTCAGAAGTGGCAGCATCATAATCACTACTCGTCCCATTAAACTGACTTCTTCCTAGGGACCCACCCATATAATCTTCTTCCTGATCAGGCCATTCTTGCTCATTGTCGTTATCATCGTCATCGACTGATTCATCCACATCCATCTTTATACTGCTCTTTCCCATTCCAAACTTCCGAGGATTTGAGTCCGCCTGTGCTTTGGCCTCGGAATCTTCACATATGCAGGCAGAAGGGTTCTCATGAAACTCGCCTCTGCCTGGCCTTACCTCCGTCGGCTCCCCCAAGAACCCTCTTTGACGCTTACGTACTCCGGACGCAAATTCTTCCCAAGTCATGTTTTCACGATTCATAAACAATCTATACAGTTTTTTAGCATTTGGCCGAATTGTAGGTTTATGCCCAAAATATCGCCTGTAATGCATAATATAATCAGCACTTCCAAAAGTTGCTCCAGGAAAACTAACCTTGAAATATAGGGAAGGGAAAAAGCATACCTCCGTCCAGCTAATATTTTTGCCATATTACCATTATTGTTGGTAACAAATACATTGCTTTCATCACAGACTATATAATCCAGAGCAGCCATGCGAGACGAAAATCCGGTAAATGGTTCCAACTCTTGTTTGGTGGCAATAGTGTCTTTCGAATGAAAATTGGGAAAGAGTGCCTTCAGGGGAGCTAATGTCTCTTCCCCCCGATAAACTTCACCTGAAGCTACATAAATATGAACGTCCTTACCATATCCAAGTGCTCTCAACATTAGACCTACTTCTTCCGGTGTAAGTGGGCATCTTCCCTGCCTTCTTCCCTTATCTGGGTCAATATTCTGTAAATCAAGTACTAAATTCTTAGCCAGTTTTGAAGAAACAAACATACAAAAAAAACATACCAACCTGTTCTAATAAGTCAAAAAATAAACATAATTCATTTTGATCATTTCTGTAATTTAGGTACAACCGACAAGTTTTAAGTCAACCAAGCATGACACAAAAAGCCTTACATGTAATGTTTTCCATCTTCTTCGTATTTTACCTAGTTCCTTTCTCTCCTTTTCTCCTCCGCCATAATAGCATCCTGAGAATGCAAGCATATCAGGTTCAAACCTGATACAATAAACATATTGTTGCATGAGGATATTTACTAATTAACTATTTATTGCACCAAAAAAATTAACACTAAAAAAATATTCAACAATCTAGATTCTAGACACATCTAATGGGCTGAATCAGAGTGCATGAATTGTTTTCCTTATACCTGAAGAATAAAATTTACATGATACCATGAAGAAGACAAAACTAATGTGGGTTTCAATGGCCAAAGCAAAAGCAAGAAAATCTGAGGAAAAAGATATAAGCCAAACAACCTCAGGTGCAAGGCGACATAATGCTTGCTCATTGTCCTCATCCGGTTGACCAATTTTTCACCCATTTCAATTATAGGATCAGTAAACTTCAATGCATGGTAATTTACTCGGCATCTAAGCTTCTGTAAATCAGTCTCCAACTTATTTGCAAGTCTGTAGTCAAATTTGGTGAGCCGAACAGCCTGTCACAATAATGGCAAACCATGTTGCAGTAGTGGGAAGAAAGTAGACCATTCAAGCAATGGCGTAGGTAATAAGGGGCCAGTAGGGGCACTAGACCCACTGCAACTTTTCAAATTTTTTAATTTTGTAACAGATGGAGTATTACTTAATACTTTGTCACCGATTCTAAAATTCATATCTTTTCTTTGTTTTCTCTAGCGTGAAAACAAAAAATCTCTCCTGTGTTCTCTCTCATATGGTCATAAAACTTTCACTACCAATTATAACTCTACAAGCTTTCAGTTTTAAATCAACCTCATAGAAAGACATGTATAATTTTCGGTATGCTTTGGACTCTATAAAGAATACGTAATCTTTAGTATACAGGCCACTCCCGCTAACATGATATTCTGCCTCTGCCGGTTCATTCAAGACCAATTATGCAGACTTATACACAGCATTGCATCTAAAAAAGTTTTACCCTATCTTATCCTCTAGCGTGAAAACAAAAAATCTCTCCTGTATTCTCTCTCATATGGTCATAAAACTTTCACTACCAATTATAACTCTACAAGCTTTCAGTTTTAAATCAACCTCATAGAAAGACATGTATAATTTTCGGTATGTTTTGGACTCTATACAGAATACGTAATCTTTAGTATACAGGCCACTCCCGCTGACATGATATTCTGGCTCTGCCGGTGCATTCAAGACCAAGTATGCAGACTTATACACAGCATTGCATCTTAAAAAAGTTTTACCCTATCTTATACTTAATGAAAAAGTAACAAAATTGAAAAATTCATCCAACCTTTTCTGATAAACCTCAAAGACCAACAAAGATGACGAAAACGAAAACAAAATAAATAAGCATCAGTCCGTATATAAACTATATGAATAGCAAGAGGAAACGTGTAAGGAAACCGGTAACTTACTTTCTTTTTCAAAAGATTAGGTAGAACACGATTTATATAGCATCTATCGCTACATTTTCTTTGAACACGCATGGTGTATGGAACCCAAGTCCTCCCTCCCTTTCGAGGTAGTTCTTTTATAATTTTAACATCTTTAGATAGATGTGATATGAACCAATCAACATTGAATATCTGTGAAAAATCACTGCACAAGAAAGAGAAATTTTGTTATCTAAGATTTCTGCAAATAAAGGCATATACACTTGCCACTTTTTTCTATTGTATATTAAACAAACATGCCTAATAATAGTAAACTATCATGAAGTGTAAGCACAAGCATATTCAAAACTGACCTAGAATCCTTCCAAAAAGACTTCTGATCCAGAGTTGGAACAACAAGAGTAGCATTCAAAATGCGAGCAGCAACAACACCATCTGTAATCTGGAGTGTTGAACCAAGCTTATCATCAACAAGTAGTTATAAATCATCTTCAAACATTTCATACACAATAAAATGACACCACAAGGGCTATATGTTCACAAATGAAGTTACACTGCCAGAAACAACAGAAAGTTCTAACTTTTAACCTTGTGGACGCCATGTAAAGGAAAAAAATTGTCTAAACAATCTGAAGAACACAAAAGGTGTATCTGACGACTGGTCTATCTAATCACAATTCCCTATTCTCCACTTTCTAGATTTGCGGGTGCATCAATATATCCATGTTTGACAGAATACCATTTTTATGTGAGGATAAGTTTACATGTGAATAATTGCATCCTGATCTGTAAACGTACTTGAGACATTGCTACTCAGTTAGTTACTTCAAAAGAACTACAATAGACATTACTTGTAAGGAGCATGAAATTAATAAATAACCAAATTTTAACTCTCTATTTACTCAAAGCAAAATAAATGCTGAATTGCTGATGTAATGTATTGGTGTGTGAATTCAACCTCAACATAAAACTTGCTTTCCAATTATTGGGGAAGTGATAAGGTACTATTATAAGTTAAAAAGGCAAACCTCTCTTCAACCAAATCAATAAGTAAATGAATTAGCTCTATAACCTGATATGTACAAAGTAAAAAACTACAATAATTAGAAATCGGGGCTAAAAAAATTGCAAAAACTTAAATGAACAAGTCAGATGCACATCTACCACTCGATCATTCTTAAACAAGCATTTTTCATAATTATGACCTTACAATGATCTCAATCATTCTTAAAACAAACATTCTTCCTAGTGACAACTACAAATGCAATGATTTCAAGGCAAAATCAGGAAACCTGGGCATCACTTTTTTTTTAGTAGGAGTTTCAGAAAAATATCAATAAATCAAAATTACAGGACTCGAAGCGTAATCTAGAAAACACTTACACCAGTTCTTTGTTGGTTTAAACCACCACTAGTCGCAATCAACAAGTACTGATTAGCACGGGTGATAGCTTCTACTTCTGTTATTTGATTAGCAAAGACCAAATCAAACTTAATAATCAACAACGACAACAATTTTAAAATTAACCTCACTAACCAAATAACTATCCATTTCAAATTAGTATGATCATTAAGATAACTCACTCGCAAATTTATTGCTGGCATTACTGCATCCATAGTAAAATTTAGACAACCTCGAGCTCCAGATATCACGACCTGATATACTTACATTGGTCTACATCTCAATAACAAAACAAAAACATAATTAAAAATCTCAGATCTAGTCGAACCTAATAAGAAAAACTATAACTACGAACAAATTTAACAAATTAGTGTTTTCTAAAAATTCCTAACCGGCACTCGAAACTTTCGCACTTCATTACCAGCACCAGCATCGTCATTGTCTAACTGAATAGACCAAATAAACTAATCAGTACATAAATCTATATGTTTATAAATTGATAAGAGTGATGAATGAGTACCAAGGAATGGCGAAGGTGATGGTGGAGATGATCGTTGTCTACGGGAGAAGGAGCGAGAAGAGAAATGAAGGCGAAGAGGAGGAGGATAACTCCGGAGATCGCCGGAATAATGAGACGGAGGTGTTTATAGTGGTGGCGACGCCGGTGGAAAGCCATGGCCGGAGTTTAGTTACCTTTCTCACTCCTTCATAGTTTCATTTGACGGAAAGAGAGAAAAGGGGGAATCTTTACTGTTCTATAAACCTAATCTAACCTAACCTAACCTAATATTTACGTTTTCAATTTGCAGAAACTCTTACGATAATGACAAGAATTCCATTGTTCAAATTTCTCAGAGTTTTCCGGTGAGGGTTTTATCTGGTTTAAAGTCCTATTCAACTGAGTCCCAAATTTAAAGATGGATTTTTTAACGCTTTTCACAGAGGGACTGTTCCTTGAATTTCCTTATTATGTGTGATTTTATATTTTTCCTGTTTATTTTTGAAAATTGAGTTTCTTTTTTTTGGTGTAGAAAAATATTTTTTTTTCTGAAAATTTATTTTCCTAATTTAAGAGATTTTTGTATTCGTTCGAATAATTTATTTTGTGTGCCTAATTTATGATAGTGCATTTGTATAAATATATTTGATGAGTTGATTATTATTATTATTATTATTATTATTATTATTATTATTATTATTATTAATTTATATATTTGTGTTCACATTTGTAGATTTTAAAAATATTTATCTTAAATATATGTGTTTATGCACACTTATTTATAATTCACTCTCATTAATTATAATTGCCATGTAAGGTTTTAAAAAATTATATTTTCTAATTTCATAAAACCAATTCTCAAACATAATGTATTTCAATCTGTTTTGAATTATTATGTTCGATAAAGGAAAAAAACTTTATCTTAAATTCTCAAATGTAATATATTTCAACTCCTTTTAATAAATAAACTAGGAGAGTGTTCGTCTCATTTTTGGAGAGTAACTTTTAAAATATATTTCTTAATATTAATCTTCATGTTTTCTCAATATATATATATATATTTTCTTTATGTGGGAGTTTGTTTTTGCTTAATTAAGAGATTATTTTCTCATTATGTGAGCTATAGTACGTTAATTGATGGTGACTAGTTAATCAATGAACTCTTAATTTGTAATTAACATTAAGACATTGAAATTCTTTAATTTTTGAGGTCTTAAATATGAAATTCTTATAATGCATGAAGTCATATTTTTTTGTTTTTTAATTAAGTTATTTGATAAAATATTAATTGTAATAGTAAGATCGGTCGCAAAGTCGCCCATTAAAAAAAACGTAGACAACCAAACAAACAAAAAATTTAAAATTTGAATGCACGTTCACATTTTTTTGGCATAAAGTCACCCATTAAAAAAAATAGGCAACCAACAAAAATTTAATTTAAATGCATGTTCACATTTTTTTGAGTTATGATTTATCTATTATTATCTGTTGGAACATTTGTTGAAACTCGATTTTAATAATAGTATAATAATTATGATAAAATAATATTCATTCGAATCGAGTGATACTCATTATTTATTTAAAACAATATTCGTCCGCTATATATATTAAGAATAAAATTCATTTTGAGTCTACTAAGTATACACAATGTTTTAAATTGAACACTACACTTTCATTTGTATCAAATCAAACCTATTAACTATGTTTTTTGTTTTATATTGCACCACCCAATCAAAAATCGTTAAACATTGGGTATACTTAGTGGGTCAAGATAAAAAAAAAAAAAAATTAAGTTTCAGTTTGAAATATTATGTATACTTAATAGACTCAAAATCGTTAAACTATATTAATCGTGAGGTCAATATAAAATAAATACATAATTAAGATGTTTGATTTGACACAAATTAAAGTATATGATGTAATTTGAAACATTAAGTATACTTAATGGGTTCAAAATAAAATTTACTCAAATATTAAATACCTTATATTTCAGTCTTTTACTTTAAAAAATATATATTACCAAACACAATTTAGTAACATTGCAAAAACAACGAGAAAGTAA
>JAUMHB010043278.1:7832-18105 GCA_032359685.1 Pittosporum tobira
TATTTCCAAGGAAAAGATTACATTCCCATAAACTGTTCACGTCAAAGAGGAACAATTCATATAGAACTTTTTATTCCTTTTCTTTTTTATTTTGACCATATGCATATGTATGTTACATTACATGACCTGGAACCAACCTAATGGAGTGCATGGATTCATCATGTGAGGACTTTTAATTAACCACAAGTATTAATTTGAGTTTTGGGACAAGAAAAACACTTATACTCAACCTTTTATTTAGATGAATGATGCGTATTATGTCTGACTTATGAGAAAATGAAATTTAAAGGAAAATTGAGTTCTTTTGTGGGCATTTCTTGGATTGGCAAGTTTCATATAGCCTCCTTCATAGTTTCTTGTAATGCATGTGTAAAAATTTCAACACAAATCTTCTTGGTGCTTATCATTATAAAGAACTATACAACATAATGTTTGCCCTAATGGAATCAACACTTTGACAAATTAATAACTATATATCTCATAAAGGACTTTTGAGGGAATGAAGACCAGAGAATCAAGAAATAAAGGACTTTTTCACAAAATGTCTCATTTTTAGTGATAAGAACTTAAAACAACACAATGCCCACATGCAAGGATAAAATCACAATCACTGTATACCATGTTGCAGTTTTGTAACATTATTTAAACTAAAGGTTCATTACAGTATTTGGGGATAAACAAAGAATAAAAATGTATCCGGAAATTCTGAGAGAGTTTCTTTATGCCCAAAATCCATGGAATGTTAAAACAGTGACTAAACTAGGAAGAACACAGAACAACAAACAACTTTTAAGACCACAGGAATGTGGACACTAGTTATGATATCATCCCAGAATTTAAAGCTTTTTTCTTCACCCCTTGAAATTCCCAGCTACCACATATCAGACTCCTATTGATGAAGAAATGCTAGTAAATCAAAACAGATTATAAAATAAACAAAAAAAAAATTCTTTTATAAACGGATATGGCAAATCAATCATTTACTATTAGTTAAAGAGTTTGCACCATCTTTGAAAAATGTGCTTTTCTGTTGGCAAGTTCCAAGACGAATTAGAGTCATTACTTTACGAGGCCAAAAGGCCCAGAGCTTTCAAGTTTCAAATTGATTGTCCTGTTCCAAACAAATTAGATGTAATTGACTCTATATCAGAACTTAGGACACATTTTCAGCTTCTGAACCAAAGATAGAAATGATTCCCAATGCAAAATTGTCCCAAAACTGACCCAAATTCAATGTGAACCCTATACTTAATACCGGTATTTGTTAAAAGGGAAATTGCAAAAAGTGGTAAGAGAAAGATTTAGGACATGTTAAAAATAAACTTTCAATTATATATAATATATAAATACAGATCTGAAAGATCTGCAAGACTGCAAAATACTCCCTCTATTCTAAAATAATAGTCTTTTTAAAAGGTAAAATTTATTGCAAAATAATTATCATTTGTAGTTTTTTAAGAGAGCATAATAAATATTTTTCTTATATTACCCCTAATCTCTCATATTTTTAAGGAGTTTTAATTCTCTAATTTTTTTTCTCTCTTGCTCACAATTTTCAATAAGGAATAAAATTGTGGAATGGATGAGTATCTGACAGTACAAGATCAGAAAGAATTGGCATATAAAAACTTAATTTTTAAACAAAAATCACCCACAAAAGAAGGGGTATATAAAAACCTAATCTTTAAATAAGAAGTCACCCACAAAGGAAAGGGCATATAAAAACCTAATCTTGAATCACTCCTAATGAAAAAATAAAATAAAAAGTGTATGATATATAAAAATACAAGTAACAAATTAACTAAAAATCAAATTCATAAAATGCAAATAAGCCTCATAAAACTACATCGAAAAAAATAAAAAAGATGAAAAAAGAAAAGAAAAGGAGAGACATAAAAAGAGCATACTTGGAGGTGCTACAGAACTCATAGAGTTTGCCACGGTTAGAGAAAATGATGAGAGCAACCTCAGCATCACAGAGCACAGAGAGCTCATAAGCTTTCTTCAGAAGTCCATTCCTTCTCTTTGCAAATGTCACCTGTCTATTTATTTTGTTCTCTATCCTCTTCAGCTCCACCCTTCCCCTACCCATATTTTCAATCTCTCAATATATATAGAAATATATATACCCTTATATATATATATATATATATATATATCAAATTATATGGAAGTGCTATATATATAATTATATATTACTGTTTTTCTTGATTTAATTTAGGCAAACCCATTTGAGCTTCTTTTTCTGGGATTTCACTCAAATGTAACCGAAAGGGTGAAAAGGAAAGATGAGAACTTGCAAACCCTAGATAGTGAGATTGAGAAACAGAAAGATGCTTATATAGAAAATGAAAGAGAAACGAAAAGAGAGAGACTTTTGTGTAATGGGGTACCTTCTTCTGCTTCAACCTCCTATGGATTCTCTATTTTAACCTTAGGATTATTACCTGCACTCCACACACCATTATAGAAACTTAGGGTTAGTGTTCTTCCCACTTCAAGTTTCATGCTATTAACCATTTAAAGAAAAAAACTACCTACTCGCATATCCGTCCGTGATTTACACTCCGAGACAAAATTATGTGGCGAGGAGCAGCTACGCAAGTAGAGCGCGTTGGATTTTTATTGTTTTTCTTTAATGAATCTTAATAATATTCCCATTGTTACAAAAAGAATAAGTTCAGACAAAAGTATGTAATATATGTTTAAAGAAGAAAAAATTTATAGAGATATTCAAAATTTTTTTAACTCAAAATCTTTTTCGTTCATCAAAATATTTTTTTTAATTTAAAAATTTTAAATGTTTTATTAATTCTTTATGAAACGGAAGTATATATCATAACTTCGTCACCATCCTTGAAATGGATCTACACGTGTCTGTTAATGACTGGCCTACCATCTTTATCATGCAACTTGTTAAAGCCTCCCTAATATTTCTTCTTCTGACGGTATTGCCCTCCACTAAAAGTCATCATTTCGAGTGGTAGCATGTTAAAAGTTACAACTTAAAAATCGTACTGTGTAATATACTTTTTCAGTCAAAAAAATGATGAGTTAATATAAAAAGTACATAAATTAATAAAATTAATTTTTTAAAAGAGATTATATTTTTTTGATAAAATTATCATTACAGGTATATTTAATAATAAAGAGAGAAAAAAAAAATTTGATGTGATATAAAGTGAGGATAAGAAAATAATTACAAACTATTATTTTTTGGACAGAGAGAGTATGTAAAATTGAATTTTTGACTTATAATAAGAAGTAATGAACCAATATATTCTAGTACAAATTTTAAGAAATGAACCAAAAGGGGTATAAATTTAAATTTGATCAGGTAGTGTCAAAAGTATTTTAAATGTTAATTATGTCATACATTTGATGGTAACTTTATTATTTATTTTCATCCGGTAGATTGTATACATTGTGATTTATGAGACAACCAAAGAACAAAAAATTTGTTTATATTATGGGACGAGAGAGTTATAGCTCGTCCATTATTTTTTATAAATAATAAATTTGATGAACAATTTAAGAGAAAAATGGTGTACACTATAGCGAACCGCAATTGCGTGTACCAAAATAAGTAGAACGACATTATTTCGAAATAACATATAATAAAACGACGTCATTTTGATTAATGAGATGTACATTTATTAGACAGAACAATATTGTTTTATTTATTATAGTGCGTACAAGGTATAATATGCACACCCGAGGGACCCATAATTTAAATAAAAAAGTTATAAAAATTATACCTAAATGAGTAGCTTGAATTTAGGTGTACAAACGAGTTAGATTGAGTAGAATATTGATTTGCTAAAATTTTACTCATATAATTTATTGAGTTTGAAATAAAGTTTGTGTAGGATCATTTTAACTACCGAGTCGAACACGAATGCGAATCAACAATAATAGTTTGAAGTTTTCGAACCAGTTAAAAATAATAATAATTTGATAAGATTCCAGTAATTAATCGAATTTTTAAATATACTCATATTTTATTTATTAATATTTCAAATTGAACTCAAATCAAAATTTTAAACGAACGATCACATATCAATCCCAAACCATTTAATACTTTTTATAACCTTACTTGACTTGTTAAGGAAACTAGGCTATTGGCCTAATTAATAAATGTATTACTTCACACTATCCTACTCAAAATTGAGCTATCATCAGATAGAATAGCCCAAAAATATTTAGGACTGTGGGACTTTATAGTTTAAATATATTATTGACAATGCATTACATGGTTCGTGGAAGGGAAGATCGAAGAGTAGGGCTTGACTTCAAGATAAATTTACAAACACACACACACACACACACACACACACACAGAGCCTATGTGATAATAATTGTCAAATAAATTTATACTATTTTTGTCAAAAAAAATGAAAGTCTCAATTTTGTCATGCTTTCCCTTAAAATGTTCAGCAGCAAAATTAACCGGATATGGTAATACTACAATGGAAACTGTTTGGCATATTGGACCAATTAACTATGAGCCTGTTTAGTAAAACTTATTTGGGGTGATTATAATTTTTTAAAAATTATAATCACTTAAGAGTTCTGTTTGTTTCAACTTATTCAATAAATTATTTTTAGATTGTACAGGCTGCTAAAACGCATAATAATCACTTCCAAAAAGTTATGTTTCATAAACTTATTCAATAATCTGTTTTAAAAAAATTAAACCAAACAGAACTAACAACTTATTCAATAATTTGATTATTAAATAATTTATAATTTATTTTCAAATAAGATGTACCAAACGAGCCATATACACCACCCAGTATTATGCAACTTGATGGATGTCCGTTATAATGATTCCTTTTCTCAAGATCAAACATTTTCCAAAAAGACATTCAGTGGAATTAAAACTATTCCCGTAACCATATTGGGACATTTAACGCATGCTTGTCCTCATCTAATTTTTTTTTTTTTATTGATCTCATCAAAAGCACAATCTAATACCATCCCACCATCCAAATTCGAACGTTAATAATGTTACTTGAAATTGATGACTCAATTTACTAAATATCGCATTTGTTGTTTTCAAAAAATAAAAATAAGTTTTTGAATTTTGTAAATTAAAAATAAATAAAAATAACAAGGTAACTCTAATTTTACTCAAAGTTTACGTTAAGATTTTTTATTTTTAGTATTAGTACCTGGTAGAATAAAAATGCTAGTATATTAAATGGAGTAATATTTATGTCATAAATTTATGAAAAAAAAAAAAAAGGGGACATAATCGAGGCAATAGTTATTAGTAAGCATCATCATAATTAAAATATTATTCATTATTATTATTTTTAAAAATGGAACGAACACATTTTTAGGGTTTATAAATTGTGCAAAGGAATGAAAAGAAAGGAGTAATAATGTGAATGGGGGCGTGATTGATGAAACAAACAAGAACCTAATGTCTTGTGTGCAATTTAGCGTGTCCCAGAAAGCAACAGTTTCCAAAGATTTTGTCTACTATAAAAAAAAAAAAAAATTATAAAAATAAAAATAAAAATAAAAATAAAAAAAGGAGCCACGCGTCTGTCCTTGAGTAGGTATCTTTTGTGCAGTGCCAGGTGAAATTTTTACAAAAACCCCAAGTCAGTGTCCGTACAGGTCGTGGTGGCGTTAATGTGGACTGTAACAGTAACTTTTTTTCGTCGTCAGTCAAGGACGGACGGACTGACCCTGACTGATGAACAATTTATATAGTCGCCGGATTCTTCCGGCCGACTGCTCACTGTACTGGGCACTGTTCAATCACGGTACAGACTAATTTAAAAAGAAGACACTTGCTTTATTAAACTGGCCTTTGCTTTATTAATCAGTCCTCTCACTCATTTACTACTAACATACATATACATATGCCCGTGCATATGCTGTATTTATTTTTATTTTATATTTCATTTTCTTTAGGTACAAAATTAAAAATATTTATATATTTTAATATAAAATATTTTTAAAAAATTCAAAATATAATTATTTTATTTTAATTAATATCAAAATTATATTGTAAATTATATATAAAATAATAAAATATTATTACATATAAATTTTAATTAATTTATTTTGTAATTTAAGATTTTAGGGACAATTCAAAATTATCTCTAATTTTAATTAGTAAACAGATAGACTATTATATTTTCTACTACATATGAAAATCTTTTCAGTGTTCAAAAGCACATGTTACACTCATTTTTACTGCTACATAAATTTCTACTACATATGAAAATCTTTGCAGTATTATTCATCGCATTTTTTTTTTATCTCTTTAAATATTTAATGTGTAAAAAAAGTCTTAACTCAATTCTTTTTTCTTTTTTTAAAAACACACCGATAGGAAAGTGCATGATCGAGTAACCAAGTCTATTGCTATCTATAAAAATTAGGTAATTTTTCATTTTTCAGAATCTATCTATTACTATTATGGTACTACTATTATTATGATTGAGAGGGTTAAACTAATTTAATGCGTATTAATATTAGTGTAAGTACTTTAAAAATGAAAAGAGTAATTGGATATTTTTTTTTCAGCCAATTTCTGAATTCTTAACAAATCCATATTAATTATATTATTTTTAAAATTCATAAATTAACAAAAAAATTTAAAATGCATTTCTAATCTTGAAACATAAATAGTAAAGAGTCTTCAAGGTCAAAATTTTCAATGTGCACACACACAAAAAATAACAATAACTAAAAGAAACTCAAAAAATTATATCTCCCCCCCTCTTTTTTGCTTTGCCTGAGTTTATTTGTCTATTTTTCAATATTGTCCATGTTCAATTTGTCAACTAATTTTGTTGGACACATAAGAACATGAAAAATGAAGTATAATGAGAATCTCTCTCTCTCTCTCTCTTTTTTTTTTTTTTCTTTTTTCTTTTTGACAAACGTGAGTGCATATTGAAAATATGTTTGTGGAGAGGAAAAATAAGAATATTGGTAGAGAGAAATTAGTAACATTCGTTGCACACTTAAATAGATATATAAATTTAGTCAATAAGTAACCATTAAGAATGATATTTTAGATAATTTTATGTTTTTAAATAGACATACAATTTTTAATTATGACAATATAAGTTGAACAAAGAGAATAGTATAATAGAGGGTCTTCGAGGCCAGAATTTTCGATGTACACACACAAAGTAGTAACTACTGAAATTAAAAATTATATCAAATTTATTTATGTTTGAGCTCAAATTTTTTGGTTTCATAAAAGCTCAGTTTTTTTCTATTATTTGTCTAATACAAACTTTTAAAAAAATATATTTTTATTGGGTAAATAGATTAAACTCAAAAGGGCCAATTTTTATAACAAAAGACTAAACTGAAGACTGACATGGTTATTTGAACCAAAGACTAATTTGAACCCAAGTCATAACTGAGCTCAATTAGTTTTTAAGGACTAATTCAAAAACCTTGCGACAAGCTTAAAATATAAGCCTCCCCTGAAATTTTTTAACTATATTATCTATATTACTAGCTATATAACTATAATATCAACCATATAATATATAACTATATAAATAACTATACAATGAAATGAATATATAATAATTAATATATAACAAATTTACTATGTAATAACTATATAATATATTACCAACTTAATAAAAATATTCTTAAAATTAATTAAAAAGTAAATTTTAAAAATCTTATAAATTATAAAAAAAAATAAAAAATAAAAAAAGTCTAATTGAGGACTTATCCAAGACCCTCTGCACCAATAGTCCTCAACAAGCCTCATTTTTTTGTCCATAATCTAGCTAATCTGACCTATTTAATTCAAAAGGCGACATGGTCTTTTTTCAAACGAATACATTCTTGATAGGCATGCGCCAATTCTTTTGTGCACCTTTAGATACATTATGGTATCCTTTTATATTAATATTTTAAATAAAAAGTATCATTTTGGCTACTTTTTTTTTTATTATTTTAATTCAAAATAACGTCGTTTTGTATTATGATACTATGCAACTGTTACTACTGCATATAATGTATCCTACAGAATACATCATACTCTCTCTATTCTAAAAAAATGACATTTTGTATTTTTTTCATTATAACAAAAAAAATGATTTAATCTATCACTTTTAATTTAAAATTACTTCTTTATCCTCACTTTATGTCATATCAAAATTCTCGTTTTCTCTCTTTATTATTATAAAGAACAATTGTAAGGATAATTTTGTCAAAAATATATAATCTCTCTTAAAAAGTTAATGCTCTTAATTTTTATACTTTTTATGTTTTACTCATTATTTTTTGGACGAATTGAGTATTACATTTATATTTTTCTCTAAATAAAATTAATAACTATTTTGACACCAAAATCTTTAATTTAAATAAAAATCACAAGTAATATTTATATTGAAATTATTAAGAGTGTCGTGTGAAGTATTAAACGCTTGATACTTAATCTAGTGTATAGAAAGAGCTGGACCAGATTACATTAGGATCTCGTGGGCCCATGGCCTAAATTATTAATGGACTACCAAAGCCATATTTGTACTTTTACAAATTAAATATTTGTTAGGTAATAATATTTAAAAAATATAAAATTAATTAAAATAAAAAAATTATGTTTCATAAATTAAAATTATATTTAAAAAAGTAAATTTATAATTTAAATTCACCTACAATAAAAAAAATAAATTTTAAATTATAAATTGTTGTGCTTTGGAGTGTTGGCAATACTCACCTGCCCTAAAGGAGACAAATCCAATATCTTTACAGCCCTTAAGCTTTCTGATATTGGTTGTTGAAACTCGTAAAAAATGAAATAAGAAAATAAATAAAGAGATTACAATATTAGATCTTTCAATCCGACCCTTCTGTGTCATTTCAATCTATCAGTTCTATATTGACTTAAAAGAATTTATTATTAATTATTATTAAATAAAAATAACTTTTAAATTAAAATGGACAAAATATTTGAATTCTAATGGTTCCTTCATACTCGTCCAGCTGTAACTAATGTTGGACTTGAATGTCTCCTTAAATATGTGTATTTTTTATTATTTTTTTCCCTCTTTGGATGAGGAATGAGCTTAACCACTAAGCTGTCACATTAGATGCAAATCGGCTTAACCGCGTGCCAGATTAAACTAATTGCAACTCCAAGAGGAGTATCGTGAACTTAACAAATTGTGGTTTATAATTTAAATTTAACTTCAAGTTTTTGTTTTTGTTGAAATTTGATTCAACCACGTTGCCCTTATATTGATGTTAGGATGCGGTTGTCCTTGCTCGCCACATGTTGTTCTTCTTCCTCTTTTTTTTTTTTTAATTTTATTTTATAAATTTAATTAAAATTTTAAATTTTAAATTTTAAAATTATAATATAAGTTTGTAAAATTCTCAAAATTTAAATGTATTAGCATTTTATATGTAGTTTACAATATTGACTTTGATATCAACTAAAATAAAATAAATTCAAATTTATAATTTGGAATAAGAGAATGTGGACATGATTCATAACTCTTTAATTTTTTAGTATCTTTTTCTTCTCTCAAAATTCTTCAGCAGTTATTATTATTAATATTTTTATATTAATTTTGATATTAATTAAAATAAAATAATTTTAGAATTTTAACGTAATAGTATTTTAAATGTAGTTTATAGCATTGATTTTGATACCAACTAAAATAAAATAAATTTACTTTAAATTTGTATTTATAATTTGGAATAAGATGACGTGGACGCGAATCATGCCTATTTTATATTTTACTGTCCTTTTTTTTTTCTTCTCAACACTATTCAAAAACTATTATTATTCATATTTGTTATACAAATTTTGATATTAATTAAAATAAAATAAAATAAACTATAAAATTTAAATTTTACGAATTTTTTTGATCGTGTTTTAGCTTTTTTTATTATTTTTTTTTGTGGTTGTCTTTTCTTTGCCCGTCATTTGTCTGTACTCTTATTATAAAAAGAAATAAACTTTATGATACATAGTAATATTTTGTATATAGTTTAAAATTTTAATTTTAATATTAATTGAAATAAAATTAATTTATTTAAAATTTAAATTTTATGATGTCACAAATTTGCTTACTTAAAACACATATATATTTTTAATTTTAAAATGAAGAAAGTAATATTATATATTACACTTTTTTTAGTGGATTATACTATACACCTAAAAATAATAATTTATTTTCTATCGTATTACTTGTGACACCCCCAAATCTGGGCATCCGCACCCCGACTTGGGTTGTCATTTATTAATAATATTACAACTTACAACGTA
>JAUMHB010043289.1:0-18103 GCA_032359685.1 Pittosporum tobira
GAGTATAAGATATGTGCTTGGAAACTATTTTTGGGTGCTGACGTGAACAAACAATCATAAAAATAATTATTTTGCTCAAAATAAACATATATACATTCTTCCTTTATTTTTATTCATATCACATGTATCCATCTTGCCCGTTATGAAGCCTTGACGCTTGGTCCAGAAGTAATACCCAATAGCCAATCTCGAACCTTCTATGATGCACTTTGAAATTAAAATATAGCTATATGCACTAGCTACGAATTCCATTATCATTCCTGGCCTCATCAAGCTTAAAGAAATTAGAGGGTAGGTAATTTTCTTTCAATTGGTATCACCGCCTCGGTACCATAAGTAAACTTAAACGATGTTCCTCATGTGTCAACCTCAAGGTCATTATGTAACCCATAAAACCTTAGGTAGCTTCTTATGTTACCATCTTCCTTATGCCTTAGTGATCCTCTTTTTGATGGTCTCGAGCAAAAAAAATTGTGATCTCCACCCGAGAATACCAGGCTGAAGACCTTATGTGCTTGATCCCTTTCTCATTTCGAGCTTCTCATCTAGGAAGTGGATCGAATTCATTATTTGGGCGATTCCTTGAAGCAGTCTCATCAAGAACTTATGCATTTTTGAGGGTTAGGCGATCGTCTCATGGCACGAGCGATCTCCAAAAACTGAATGATCCTTCAATTCATCTAATATCGTTATGCTAATAACAATTGGAATTTATCATCTTTGCAAGCCCCAGTATGTCGAGTGTTGAGGTGACATCGTGCATTTTTATGTATGTCAATCGTTTGTGTTTGGGCCTCAGACCTCGGGGCATGGGTGTTCCTTCCGTCGACGGAGGTGGCACTTACTCTCTCGTTAGTGTTGTTGTTGGCTTCCTCTGTTTCTTTGGTATGAGTATCTCTTCGCCCCTCTGCCAGGTCCAGTTGAGTCCCTTATGTCCCGAGGGGGAGTCTCAATGTGGGCTGATGGATGTTTAAAGTGTTTTCGAGGACGGTTAGTCCGAGCTCAACCATGCTTTATTGGTGGATCAAAAGTACATTACTTCGGATGTTTTGAAAGGCGGCCCCACATGCGGTGCTAATTGTTGATGCCTAAATTCGTTGATAACCTAACTACCTTAATCCACTCCACAATCTCCTATGTTAAACATACAAAATAGGGAAGCACAAGAGTTTACGACTCTGTTTTTCCACTTTAATACGTAAGTAAGTAATTTTATGAGAATAATAATACAATCAACAAAAGTTTTTAGGATTACAAAGAATGATTTACTAGTAAGTTATGATCGTAAGATTTATATAAATTTGAGATAATTTATTGGTTAAGTTAGGAAACCTATAAGAAACGTTACTAAACCAGATCTCTTACTAGATACTTAAAAGCCCTAGTTGATATGTATTAGAATTGTATTTACGAAATATAGGAGAAGCCCATGAGATTAGATTCAATTTAGGGTAAATATACCACCTTAGGAGTTTTTTTGGGAGATAGAATGTTCCTCAACACGAGCCCATATGTAGAGCCCAACCCATTTCCATAGCTTGTGCATACATGAACTTATATTTAAACAAACACAATGTATACCACAGAGAATAAGTGATACATTAGATTTCTTGTGGTTATGAGATAAATACATTGTTGTTGACGTGATTATATTTACGTGTCACCAAATAAAAATATTTGCTACATATTTGACTTTTGAAGTCATATGTTTTACAAAAAATTTTATTTTAATATTTCAAGTCAATTTTTAAAATTTTGAATTTCATAATTGACATTAACATGGATTTAATATAATTTAAATCCATAGAATCGTGAACAATTATCTAAAACATTTATTGATTAAAAATATTTCTTACTTTCAATATTATAATAAATTAAATTAAATTAACTTTAATTTTTAAAAATTTGCTAATTGACTCTCAAAATTTGAAAAGAGACTCATTTTATAAAACTGATAAAATATTAGTAAATATAAAGATCAATGGAATTTTAAAATCGTATAAAGCCTTTGAGGAATCCTGTCACTTGGAACAAGTTGCTTATAAAAAATAATAAAAATGTGATTTTGCAAGCAAAACATATATTCTTACAAATTACTTTCTGTGTGCGTTGACCTATGGTTTAAAGTTTTTACTCCTTCCGTCCCATAAATGATGAATAAAATATAAAAAATACGCAAATTAAGAAAATTAATTTTTTAGTAAAGAATATATTGTGTTGACAAAATTATCCTTACAAATATATTTTATAATAATATAGAGAGAAAAAACAAAATTTTGATGTTACATAAAGTGAGGATAAAAAAGTAATTACAAAGTAAAAGTGGTAGATTAAGTCATTCTATATGGGACAATAAAAATGATATCTGGACTCATTTTTTGTGGGACAGAGTAAGTATTTGTTTATGTGGAAACATTTGAAACTTTTATGTTTTGAATTTATTAAAACGAAATTTAAGAGTAGTTTATATATTATAATATTTCTAACGAAAAGAAATTATTTCCTTAATTTTCATTCTAAAAGATTGAAACTTTTGAAAAGTTATTCTCGTCAACACACTGCTATTAATCAAAGCAATTAATTAGTTTCAAGATCTCCAAAGATGTGAGCTAATCAAATATATATTTAGATTAAAATTAAAATTTAAATCATCATAAAAGTTTAAAATTTTATTTAACTATACTTTTAGTTCATTTCTACATATTTTTATAATTGTATATTATTTTTGTTCTTTTTCAAAGGATAGAGTTATTTCTTATTATCCATCAAATGTCTTTGATATTATAAAAATACATTAATTAAAAATACCTTAAATAATAAATTATCATAATATTTAAATTATATTGATAATGTTTTTCATGTTAATTTTTATCATAATGTTATATAGTCATTATATATATATAAAAAAATTAAATATGTATTGAATGTATCACAATATATTATAATATATACATTACATATGTTTATTCTAGAATAAATTTTTATAAATCATTCGTTTATGTTTCTAAAATTTTCAAAAAATTTCTAAATCGCTTCTGTTTTTTAACTATTATCGAAACACATCCCCAAAATGAAACTTTGGACGTTAAGTCGACATGAAATAATTGATTAGAGGGAAAAAGCAACGAGTTTCTATTCTTTATTTGAATGATTATCCGATCTAATTAGACGTTAAAAACATATTAGTGCTTGATACGAGACGGGCTTCTCCCATGAGTGGATTATTTATTTTTTTTAATGAATTCTAACTATTGACATTTTTCATTATGAAATAGAAACGGATGTGTAGAAGAAACAATATATTAATAAAAAAAATTCAAAATCAAAAGAGTGATCATTCAATAGTAGATTTATTAATATATAAATATCACTTTTCAATAATAAAATTTTCATTTTCCAATATTTATTGGCAGTGGAGAGCTCAAATTCAAACTTCCAAAAGAAATTTACCCACCAAAAAAATTAAAAATTAAAAATAAAATAAAATAAAAATCCGAAATTGTTTTAAATTTTCAAAACTCGAGTCCGCCCTTTCCCCAAATCCATTTCTCCATAAAAACCCTAGAACAGTTTTGGCGTTTCCCAATTCAACAGTTCGAAACTCTAGGCTATGAACAGGGCATTCCAGCCCGCGGGAGCGTTTCCCTCGCCGGAGGTTGTTCGAGTTCCGGCGCGCTTCTTTCGATCCAAGAAAACCAAGAAGTCGCGGTCGGCGTTGAAGATTCAGAAGCTTTTCCGGGGCTTCTTGGTGAGAAAAAACGTGAAGAAGATCGCCGCCATAGGAAAAGAAGTCGAGGAGACGGAGCGGAATCTCTCGAAGGACGAAAGCCTAGATTTGATTCGGAGGGAGTCGAAGGAGCGCCTCAGAATCAACGAGGCACTGATGCGGTTACTTTTCAATTTAGATTCGATACACGGTGGGGATTACGGGGTTAGGGTTTTGAGAAAGGCGGTTATCAAGAAGGCGATTGTGTTGCAGGAGAAATTGGACTCTGTTTGTGCGATTGAGAGTTCAATGTACTGCGCAGATTGCTCGAATCAACATGAGCCCATAGAAATTGACGATTCGAGCACCGCCGATTCAGGGCCTTTTGGGCCTGGGCATTCTGGTGTTATGAAGGGGATGTTTGGAACTGAAAATAACAGAAATGAACAAATTCTGGAAAACGTGGTGGAGGATAATAAGAAAATGATGAGTTTAATGACTCAACTGTTTGAGAGGGTAGAGATACAAAATCAGATGTTGGGTTCGTTAATGCAGAGGGTTGAACAGTTGGAGAAGAGGGGTTCCACGAGTGGCGGTGAGGGCCCGTGACAAGCAAGTAGGCCAGTTTCCCATATTTCCTTATGAAATTCTCCTATGTGGTAAATGTGGTCTATTATACAGGTTGGTAAACTTCGATAGCAGGATAGGAAAAAGGTTGTTTGTTACTTCACGTTTTGATGAATTTTCAGTTTTAGTTGACTGACATTGAAGGGTTTGTCTTGGATCAATTATTTAAGTTTTTGGCAAATTTTGAAGTGTTCTAGTTGTTTATTGGCTTCTATTACTGTAATTGCCAAGAAGAAATTTGATTATAATTCGAATTATGATAAGTACGCTTGTCAAGTTTATATTCTCTAGTCATTGATTGCGATTACAGTAAATTACACTGATTCAAAGTATAATTGCAACTGGTTTTTTGTAGTGAATATGCTTATTCTAGAGTATGTCTTTCATATGTGGTTCTACTTTGTGACGATTTAAAGCTTTTGGCAATAGATTGCTTTACTTGGACTGCTCCCTGTTGCTTTGAATGTTTCTTCCTTTTTTTTTTCAAATTTTTTTTTTATATATTTATTTTTCCTGAAACTAGGGCTGGATAAAATATAGGCTTTATTATGAGATTGCTGCTGGTGAGAGTGCTAATTTTTCATAGATTTTAGTTATGTTTGAAAATTTATCTAGTTTTTATAATTGATTGATCATTGACTGTTGATTTGGTTTTGAGGTCATAATAATCATAAAGAGGAGAAATGGTGAGTGGTTGAAGTCATATATATGCTTCTGTTCACTGCTCTCGTTAATTTCACTTAATGTGGAACCATCCATTCTTGTTTGTTTCTTGTGTGTGCTTATATAAAGGGTGTTGACAGGTTGCAGAATTTGTGCTGCCAAAAAAGATACATATTCCGACTCCGATTGTGTTCCAATGGACACACCAAAGAAAAACCCTCCTATTTTGCCATAAAACCAACCATCGTTTTATGAATGTTTTAGTTATGGTTAATATTTATCTGTTTTGAATTGATTGACCATCTGCCAATTTTTTAAGGAAGGACTCATTATTTGCTCGTATTCACCTTGTTTTGGGTCATAATAATTATTTAGAAGATGGCAGAGTGGTTGAACTCTAGCACTGGAACTGCTATACAAGATTTTATTTTCAGAGAATTCAAATCCCTCTTTTTGCATGCTCTCCTAATTTGCCGATCGTACTAACAACCATAAGTTATGTAAGTGTTTGCTTAGTTGGAATGCTGTCACAAGAACAAAAAAGGGTGGTGTTCTTGGAATCTGCCGTTTGAGAGAAACCAATCAAGCGTTTTTTATGAATGCTGTTTGGCAGCTATGGACTGAGCCTAGTTCCATGTGGGTACAACATGAAGGTGAAATATTTTCCATCTTCTTCGATTTGGGATGCACCATGGCATCCTTATCACAGTCGAACTTGGAAATTTTTGCTACAGGCACGTGATCTTATTCGTAAGCACTCGTCTTGTCTAAGTGGTTCAGGTTGGTCGATCAAGTTATGGGATGATCATTGGTGTGTGGGTCAATCACTCCGTAATCTTCTTTCTGGTCCATTACCTCAAGCATGGCTTTCTCTTACTGTTCACGATATATTGGATCCTTTGACTCTACAATGGGACTTGCATCTGTTGGATGGCTTTCTCCCAGAACATATTCAACATTCTATTATTTCTATTCCGTTGTCAATTTCTCATGTTCAAGAGGATTGTTTACTTTGGCCTTTTGATCAAGGCATTTGCACGGCTAAGTCGGCTTATCGGTGTTAACTCATGTTCCAGTTGAATCTGATTTCTCTTGGATTTGGAAGCTTTCTATACCACCACATATTCAGGTTTTCATCTGGAAATTAGTTCATGGTTGCCTACCAACTCGTGCTAGACAACACTGGCTTCCCAACAAGGATTGTGTGTTTTGTGGGTTATTGGACGAAACACCTGAGCACTTATTGCGCTTGTGCTACTTTGCTCGTCTTTTTTGGAAAAAACTTGCAGCTATTGGTGGTCATCCCTCTTTCTTTGATGCTTCTTTTTCAGTTTGGCTAAAGTCTAATCTCCATTCTCATATTTACATCAATCCTTCCTTGCCTTGGGCTGTCTATTTTGCTTTTTTGGTCTTTGGCAGCTATGGCTTTTTTGCAACTGTTTTCTCTCCTCCTGCGCCTCCTCTTAACATGATCATCAAACAGACCTATTTTACCACTGTAGCTCACTTAGCTTATGGTACATGTGTGTCTATTGCTTCCAGGCCAAAAGAGCTCCGTTGGATCAGTTGGGTTCCTCCCAATCAGGGTCTTATTAAATTAAATACCGATGGTGGTTGTACACTTAGCTCTGGGAAGGGAGGGGCTGCAGCTGTGTTGAGGGATGAGCGAAGGTCATGGATTGCCGGGTCTACTAGGAAACTAGTAAGTGTTACAGTTCCCAAGGCTGAGTTATGGGCTGTTCGGGATGGGTTTTTGTTACCTTGGGATAAGGGTTTGGTCAATTATTGAAGTGGATGCTATCTTTGTTTATGCTTTGCTCAGGTCCTCTGTTCCAATATATTCCTATTTGATGCATGGTGTTCGTGATTGTAGGATGCTACTTGCTCGTCAGTGGGAAGTGCAGGTCTGGCATATTTTCAGGGAAGCTGTGTAGCAGATCGTTTGGTAATACTGTGCAGCATCAGGATGATGTGTATGTTGTGTATACCTCCCCTCCTGATTTTGTTCACCAATTGTCTTCAGTTTAACATCCAACGAGGTGGTATGGGTCGTTATATTTGTGTTTAATATGTCCTAGATGTTTCCTAGCGGGGGTATGCCTCCGTTTGGTATTATGTAATGACACTCTCCTGTTCATACACGTATTCCCAGTGTGTTAAAAAAAAAAGGTACTTCTGTAAGTGGAAATTTTGGTGCTTGATTGCTTTATATATATATATATATATATATATATTGAAGGGAGTCCACTGTCCTAGACAGAAGAGGGATCCCAGAGATGGAGCCAACGTGGCACTCATATCATATAAGGGAGAAAATGAGGAAGATACAAATGCCAAATGAAATACTGTGAATTCAGCAGTAAAATTTTCTTAGAAGCCTTGAGCCACGAAATAGGGCGCTTGCATCAACATCACCAAGTACAAATTTGTATTATGCTGACATCTTTTGTTAACATAAAGCTTATGGTAGATCTTTCGCTTTCAAGCTTTATGAACCATTTCAAGAATGCACAAAATAGCATTGTACTTTAACTTGACATTAACTGTAGGTCTGACAACCAATGAGCTGCAAAAACTTATATGAGAAATAATAAATAAAGAGGTAAAGAACAGATAGCAGTCCCTCAAGCAGGATCACAGGATATTATGGTAATTTTTCTTCACAGCCCAAGAAGCAAAAAAGACCACCAAATTCTATTTAGTTTTTTGGATAATAACCCAAACATACTTTTGCTACATCATCTATCACCTAGCATCATGGTACACAAAATATATAGCCCTCAATCGACTACTGTACTTCCTTTTTGCTCAAGGATCCTGCCGTAACAACATGAAGTGCCCAAAGACCTGGAATCTATTAGACTCAACAAAAAGACATGGTTCCTGCTCGAACGTGAAATTTGTGCTCTCCCTCGGACAGTAATAAGCATCTGACCAACCTGAAGAATGGCCATACAAAAAAAATAAAATAAATTATCACTGCATTGTACACATTTATTATTTTTATCTGCTACTATTTGCACATTTGTCTGTTTATAAAATTCAAAAAGTGCTAGTATGGATAAACAAGTCAATATGAGGAGTAAGCGGTCCTACCAGCTAAGAAAGCATTTAAAATAGAAGCTCCAAGAGATTTCATTAGTCAGAAACATTGAATACCAAATTTCATTCTTCAAAATGGGATAAAGGATAAAAAGAGTTGAAACTTTGTGATTGGCTACAGGTTATTAAGACTTCTATTACAACTATGTAAGTACTATAATCTGCACAAGGTTAAGATATATTTTAGTAATTTAAAGCAAAATAGGATCATGATATTACAACTGTGTAAGTACTACTATCTAGGTTTCCTGGACATTACCTTTATCCATAATTAACCATTTACTAAGCTAATATAACCCTGTTTGGGATCTGAAGTCAAAACAGTAGCACCAAAGCTTAAGACTAACCATGCCCACATGGTGCTAAAAGTTAAACAATTTGATTTGGTTGTATACCTTTGTTGCACGGTCTTGGGTCTTACAAGCAGTTGCTTGAAAATTTGAACTACTAAAAATTGAAAAGGCAAGCATCTACTGCATCAGCAAAAGTGAATAATTTAAGTTTGATGAAATGAATGATAAGGAGTGCCTTACTCAAAAAATAAAGAACAGAGGTGGCTAAACTCAATTTCAAGACACAGGTCTCCGCTGTATCACCAAATCATCAGCAGAGTAATAATCTGCTATGAGCCGGTACATGTATGATGGGTTATGCCCTCCTCTGTAAACAGATAAAGATGAATTACTGAAAATGTCTATCATTTACAGAAATCTAGAAAACCACATGTGACTGTTATGCATGCTTCATCAAATAAATACCATTAATACATTAATGAGCTTAAATAGCCTTCAAAGCCTATATAACGATCACATCATGTCAGTTTGGATAAGCTTTGCTACTATAAGGTCCATTGAAGACATGCTTCCATACACTCCCTTCATTCGAAAATAATAAAAAAGAGATACATTTTGACTTTTTAAAGTCAATTTGTGAAATCTTAGATTCTAAAATTGATACGATACATAGTTTTGAAAACAAGGGAATTTGTAACCCGTAGTACTCTTTAGAGAGTTTCCAATATTCATGGTTGTATCGACTGAAATTAAATGATCCACATTATTTTTAAATTTTAGGCTTTCTCGAATTGACTTCAAAAAGTCAAAACATATCTCAGTTTTGGAATGGAGGTAGTACTTGAAGCAAAGGCATGTGTGTCAGCAAATATCAACCGAAAGCTTCAGAGAATGAAACCAGAAAATTATCAGAACTTAACTCATGTCATCACTAAGGTAAAAATAAGATTAACTTACGCATCTGTAATAAATAGATTGACAAGTTTTGGTGGCACATAATCAAACGCAGGGTTCACAACGTGAAGAAGAGGAGAACCAGTGCCGGTTCCAAAATCCATGCAATCTGAGAATTCTCCAAAGTCAAGTAGCTCAGACGGGGACTTGAGCTCATTCAGTAAAACCTCTGGATTGTGAGGATACAAGGGGCACAACTGTCATTTAGGCACAAAAGCAATTAGAAAAATATGAAAAGGTCAAGGACCCGGAACTTTCATGAACAGATGCATTTCAAATATTTAAAAGAGGTGTAATGAATATAATTCATAAGATACTTTGTCTTTATAACTAAAATACCTTGTGAATTCCAGCAAGTACAACAAAAGGCACAGCATGTCTTTGAGCTGCTAGGGCAACCATATTCAACCCAACAGGTGCTATAACCCCACCATTGGCCATGACAGCATGAGCCCCAACAATAACCTTAAAAGAATTATTAATTATTACAGAAGTCAAAAAAATAATTTACATCAATCAAAAAAGGAAAAAACTTGCTACATACCATGTTCACTCGGGAAATCATGGCAAAAACTGCAGAATCAGTAATTACTGTGGTTTGTAGTCCTCTAGCAACCAATTCTTTGGCAAGAATATGCCCCTGATATCTAAATGACATACATACCCAAGCAAAGCAAGTATAATGAGTCACAGTAAGAGAAGGATGAAATGGTATTTTAGACATGCAACAAAAGCGTAGCTTATACTTTACCTTGGAGCACCCTCTGCAACAAAGACCCGGAACGATCTCTTTTTCTCTTTTGCAGCACAAAGAAATTCAATTACTGTTCGCGAACTGCCCAGCGTCAAGATTACCTCACTGAAAAGCATTACATTTGTAAAGCGAATCAAAATGAATTCTATATATGCTAGTCCTTCCATCCCATGTTGATGTCCTAGTTCAACTTTTATGGTCAAATTATAAAATCATTGGAAAGTCTATAGAGTTTAATACTAAGCCCAAGGGTCGAAGTTTCAAAACTCAAAGTAAATATGCTTAATTGATAGTTTTTTTTTTTTTAATAAGTTACAGATTTCAATATTTAAAATGGGATGGAGGGAGTATAAGTTACATAAATAATGATGGACGAATCAAAAGGGAAACCAGACAAACTACTGCATGAGCATTAACATTGACAGTATTAGGGCATTCAGAAATTTGGTTTTCCTCTTTTTTTTTTGGGGTAAAAATATTGTCAAGCAGAAAGAGCCAGATCTCACAAGTAGATTCCATAATCATTACTCATAGAATATCTAATTTGTTAGAAAAAAAAAAAAAAAAATATATATATATATATATATCTTATGTACTTTCCATCTTCAGATATTACTCCCTTACACAATTTAAATCTCGAAGTCGTCGCCTAAAGCTAGCGCCATAAGCCCTTTAAAACAAGATCAAATTAATACCTATGACATCCACAAGATTCCTATTTACCTAATTCGGACTCATGTTTCAACATCAGAAATCTATCTCCACAACTTAAATCTTGAAAATGTCACAGAAAATGGGTACCACCAGGCTCAAAACTATTACTCTATTAGCAGATTAATTGCCTAAATGATTATTGTACTATAGGCCGATTAACAAATTGGTTACTAAACTGAAATCAACATAAATTGGTAACTGAACTTTATATAATTTTCATTCTGTTAAATATTGAACTTCCATCCAAAACTTGACAGAAAAATACCATATTTTCTGGGTCAGGTCAAACAAAGATTCATTAAAAAAATTTATTTTCTTGGATTGAACAATGACTTATGCTATCATCCCTCTTCTCCTTTCTCTTTTTGGATTGAACGCCATATAGATGACAACTATGTTCTTCTTCCTCTTTCTGATGTAACTGGCAGCAACCTAAATGGGATTGGAGGTTGTTAATGATGGTGGCAGGCCGACACAGATCTGACGGCGGCATAGGGCCCTTGGGAAAACCAATCAACAGCAGCAAATCTTTGCGCATTGGTGACAATGGTGTTTAGAGATCGGAAACAACTATATTTAGATCAGGTACGTCAAAGATGATGACGCTGGCTAATGAAGAACAGACCTTTTCTTTCTCTTTTTTTCCCCTATAAAATTACCTATATATTAAATAATCGCGATTGAAGACGATTGAGGACTGCTAAATGAAATAGCAACAGGTGTTTGAAGATGATGTTTTTGATACTTCTGTTGTTGGTTATTCCTACGATGATGATGTAGATGATTGGCAGTCGTTGTTAGAGATCTGGGTTTTGAATTTGTGAACTAGGGACAAAAGTGCTATGGATTATAAATTAGGTATTAGGGGTTTTTGGATGATGATTGTTCCAAGTTAAAGTCTATGCCGTGCAATTACTACTTTCTTATGAACATTATTCAGATTCAAGATGGAAGAAGAAAGGGTATTCATGAGCATTCATTTATGTTAAATCCAAAAAATCCAAAAAAGGTAAATGGACTTGTTAGACCCGATTCGAAGTCATGGTTATTTTCTCTCCCATCCACCTCGGAGCCACATCAGCTCCATCCAGAAAAAATCAAATACGGTATGAATATGGAACCAACGGTGTTAAATCTTATTAATGGAATGATAACATTTTAGAGTACAATTAGTCAAATGTATGTTTTTAAAAGTATAGTGATCAATTTATGCTGGTTTTCAATTCAGTAACCAATTTGCTAATCGGCCTATAGTACAGTAATCATTTATGCAATTAACCCCTCTATTAGCAGATCAAAACCAATGGCAAGGATATATGCTACACGAGAAATCATAATCACATAGTTGAAATGAAATTTATTTAAAAAATTGGAAAAGGTACTTGTGATGAATATGCTCCACTGCTTGTTCAGCAATCTGCTCATGGCAGGTGGTAATATCTTGAATGAGCTCATTCACTGTCTCAATCACATTGTGCTTTAGCTTACGACTCCGAGAAGTTCTGTCAGTTGCTGCAACAAAATAATATATTTATTTAACTATGAATCCATTTACCAATTTTTTTCTAACTTCAAAGACCAAACAAATAAATCTAATTCCACCACAATCTCAACAACACATGACCAATAATTGAAGACCAACATATAAGAGCACCTCAACAAACCTAACATCTTATGTGATACTCTCATCATTCCAAAATAGAAAAGCACCATTGACTTTTGAAATGTCAACTTTAAAGATTTTCAAATTCAAATTAACATGAATATATTAGAATTTTGAAAATTTTGTTTTTTTTAACTAGTACTAACCTCCGTACGAGAATTAGATATCATTACTCCTTTTTGGTACATTCAAAAATTAGAAATAGAATTGTATTTTAGTACAATAAAACAGCATGGTATTCCTAATTTATCATTTCATTATAAATACAAATTCAGTTTCACACCATCTCCAAAAAAAAGATGTGTTTAAAATCACCTTCCTTTTATGTAAAAATTATAATGGAACGTATATTTACAGGGAAAAAAATCGTTTCTTTTTTTTAAGGTATCTCTAGTTAAGGAACGGAGGGAGTATTAGTTACAAAAATCAATTTTTTCAAAACTTAGATGGATCCGTGTTAACTTGAATTTCAAAATGTCCAACATCAACCATTCGTAAATTAGGATTTGAAGATAATTTCCTTGTTGAGTCGTTTATTGATGGGCTTAAGCCAGAAGTTAGGAATAAGATTACGTTCCCGTGTCCTAAATCTGTTGAAGAGGCTAATTCTCTAGGGGGTTGAATATATAAATGGTTATTATACCATAAGTCGATTAACAAATTGGTTACTGAACTGAAAACCATCATAAATTGGTAACTGAACTTTTAAAAATTTTCAATCTGTTAAAAATACAAACTCCATCCAAAATTTAACAGAAAAGTATTATATTTCATGGGTCGGGTCAAACAAGAATTTATTTAAATTATTGGCCTTTCTAAGATTAAACAATGACACTTTTTCTAGAAATTTAACAAACACCTACTACAACCCCATCTAAATAACATATGTGATGGTTATTGACAATTAAAAAGATGAGGCACTTTCCGATCCTCAATTCAATTCTCACAGCAATTATCACTATCAAGAATTTCTCCCCAACGGCCTAATGGTTGCCATCTCCGGCGACAAGTACAGTCAACGACAGTCACGAAAAACAAACCAAAAAATCGATTTAAGGCCCTAGATACAACAAATTTCAATTACAACCCAAAGCAAAATCGAATTTTTAAACATGGTGGATCAAGCTTGTGGTGGTGCCATAGTACAGTAAGTGAGAGATGAGAGACGATCGTAAGAATTATAAGGAGAAGTCAGATTTGGTTTGATTCAGTGGGCAACTTCTTTAGCAGATATGGAGAAGTCAGATCTGTGAAGGAAAGAGAGAGAAGAACAACTCTACAAAATAGCAACGGGAGACTGATGATGATTGTTGTAGCCTTGTAGATATGGCACGGTAGATGGTTGAAGTGCCGATGAATGTTCGGGATTTGGGTTGTGAATTTGTGATTTAGGGAAGAAAGCCTGTGGGTATGGAAAATAGATTTGGAATCA
Source organism: Pittosporum tobira (assembly GCA_032359685.1). NCBI lineage: Eukaryota > Viridiplantae > Streptophyta > Magnoliopsida > Apiales > Pittosporaceae > Pittosporum > Pittosporum tobira. The sequence goes on from JAUMHB010043289.1 coordinate 13,909, forward strand.
GGACTGTTCAAGGAGGAAGAAGGGTTATTCATGAATATTCATATACTATAATATATGTTTAATCTTAAAAAACCAAAAAAGATAAACGGATATTTTGTTAGACCTGATTTTTAAGTAATGGTTATTTTCTCTCTCATCCACCTTGATGCCACATCAATTCCACCTAGACAAAACAAGATACGTAGGAATACTGCAGTAACGGTGTTAACCTTTTTTAACAGAATGACAGGTTTTAAAAGTTGAATTAGTCAAGAATTACATTTTAAAAGTTCAGTTACCAATTTATGATGATTTTCAGTTCAGTAACTAATTTGTTAATTGACCTATAGTACAGTAATCATTTATGTATTTAAACCATTCTCTAGCACTAGGTAGAGAAAAGCAACATGTAATAATGCTCTTATATTTTGAAGTGGAGTGATATGATATAAGATCTAAACGGCAAAAAAGGGCTTACATTTGCTTCTCCCTTCAGAATCACCACCAGATGAACAAGAGTGGGGAACAGTGGCTGAATGGGGCAGATCCTCAAGAAGGGTCTGCAGGGACGGCGGCCTCAGAGTGCTTCTAGAAGCAGCAGCAACTGCGGCAGCTGACAAAACTTGATGATGAGTGTCTCTGTCAACATCATCCTCATCACTTAAACTCAGCCCACCAATATTAGCCGTCGTGAGTGATAGATCTTCCTCCCTAATGATGTGCAAAACTCGCCTCGCAATATTACCAACTGCAAGCTCTGGACTCCAATTCAAGCAACAATATACAAAACAAAGTCATTTATATAGCCCACAGAGTGACGAAACAAAATAGCAAAAAGTAAATTTAAATTTATGTGAAATACAAAGCAACATTAAATGAAATTAACAGTTCAAATTTCTATCCCCAAGGGTTTAACTGAAATGGTAATCTTTTCGAGCTATATATGTTATAGCTCTACTACTCCGCAGAGGCAATGGGGGACTCACATATAGTTTACACAGGGGTTCCCCTGTGTACATGGTTGGTAGGGTGTTTTTTCAAGCAGTAGTGACAACGAGTTCCACCGGGATCCAAATAATAACACTTCCTACATTCCAAAATTAGAGATACCCTAAAAAAACGATGGTTTTTAAACAGAAGTTCCATTACAAATTTGACATGAAACAAAAGTGTTTTTAAAACGATTTTTATAGAGATGGTGTAAGATTTCATCTATATTTATAATGAAATGATAAATTAGGAATATCATGGTGTCTTGTGGTACTAAAATAGACACCTATCCCTAATTTTGTAACATACAAAAAAGGAATAACCATCACTAATTTTGGAACAGAGGTAGTAATAAGTTGATATAGTCTTATATACATCCGCTTCTTTCTTCAAGAGATTTAAGAGAAAAGGAGCTTTGGATAAAAGTTTCTATTAGATAGATGCCTTTTAGTTGGAGACTCTTGTAATAAACCCTAACAGACACCTTTATACTTGAAGAACCCGAGAGTCTAGAATATTATGGAAGATAGTTACTGTTTGTCTCTTATAATAACCATGTTTTCGTTTTTAATCTTCTTTTACATTAACCATTGTCTTCTTCTCTTCAAATTGATAATATTACTGTCCAAAAATGAAGCTACTTTATGGGTAATGTAACACATAACCATCAACTACGTTATTAAGCCCCAAAATGGTCTCCAAACCATTACAATCTAATAAACCCAAAAGTTACAAAAACGCATAACCTCAACCTCATTTACAAATAATATCAACAAGATAATCATAAAAATGCTATAGCATTATCCTAGACTTATAAGTGTTGTACATCTAGAAATGACATCAACTCAAAAAGTACAATTCAATAACTAAAAACACGTTTTTAGTTGATCACGATATAAAAATAAATAAATCAGAATAATTGCATACCCACAGGATTTGCAGCAATCAGCTGTTCCCCCACAGCCTTTATGGCCTCAATGAGAGCTCCAGCCTGATCAGTGTGGGGAATTCGCGTCTGCGAAATCACTGACCGCAGCAATTCAGCTGTCAGCTTAGCTGCGGTCTTTGAACCCTCAACTTTACTGCCAACATAAAACCCAAATATTATTGAATTCACCATCCACTAAGACAAAGATTAAAAATATAAAAAAAAATAACTCACCGCTTTCTGAGTTTCGCCACAATATCATTTACTTGAGCTTGCACATCCGGCATGGTTTTGGAAACTGTCACCTAAATATTAATATGTAATTCTGTATTCTCCTGTTTAGTTGGAAAGAAAGCATTGCTTTAATTAAAATAATAATAATGATTTCAAATCATCTTTACCCCCAAATATAATGATTGTTAAGTTAGTGATGGTTTCATAATGGAACTCCTTTTGTAGAACAAACGAAATACACACACTCACCCACACACATATGGGACTCATTTTCTGGGAAAGAGGGATTAATTGAAAGTCTTGCCACAAATTTCTCAATGACTACACACAGACACAGAGACAACCCAACCCCCGCATACAAACGCACACACGCACAAACAAGCAATATACATGAAATTCATACAGAAACAACATAAACATAACAAGTATCTCTTTTTTGCATTATCATTTACCAATCAATTGTACGGATAGGGTGGGGAAAATTGGATTAGGGGATGATTTAATTGATAAGCGAATTGATATAAGATGGAAGCATATACTTACACCAGACGACCGATCGAGCAAGCACACGAGAATGCAAGGGTTTAAGCTGGCTGTGTGCTTCAGAGCTTCGACGTTGCTAAGCTGGAGTTTTTTTTTTTTTTTTTGGTTTTGTTGGGTCAGGAACTCGTGATTGAGCAAGTGTCCAAGTCCGTTACGGGTCCAGGTCGGGTCGGTCGAATTGACGTCTGGGACGTCCACAAAATCATGGACTTTAGTGGACTTTCGGCACAGTTATCAAAACCCATGAAGTATTATATTATTATTTTTAATTCTATTTCTCGAAACGTAGCGACGAGAAAAATAATTTCAATAGGCATTATAATAGGAATATTTTTATTTTATTAATTGTTCAAAAATTTGGATTCTTACAATAAAGACGTGTACCCAAAAAAAAAAGAAAAAAAAAAGATACTAAAGTAAAGTATTAAACATCATATAAAATAACCATAATAAAGTTTAAACTTAAACATCATACAAAATAGTCACCGTATGATCTTAAAAGCTTAGAAAATCTTAGTCATGCTAAGCTTAAACAAAGATTTTGTTAAGTATACAAAATTAACCGATTTTCAAATTTATTGGCCGGTATTTATGGTTTATCTAAATACCGTTTGGTATATCTGGTTTTAAACAGTATGATTGTTTATCCAATAAAATAATCATACCATAATAGTTTAATACTTGATTCATGGTCCAACTGGTCCAACTGGTCCAACCGGCCGGTGCGATATGATTCCAATAACTATGCTCCTATGCATCGCAAGTGTATTAAATATTTGAGATGAGTATTTGACTTATTCACTTTTGACTATTCTATTCCTACCCAATGTTTTGTTATTTTTTATTTTTGGAAACAAACCCACAAATTAGAAATTGTGTATTTGAGTTAATTTTTATTCTTATTAAAAGTGTATTTGAGTTATTGAAAATACTAGTATACATATTTATAAAAAATCTATTAAATAAAAAAAAATTATATTTTTAAGAGATGAAAATATATTTGATCAGAATATTAATTCATAAGTAAAAAGCACAAAATAATATTTTAAAAATTAATAAATTATGTACAAACATATTGAATAAAAATATAATAAAATGTGAAGGTTAAAAATAAAGGCGAAATTATATAATTATAGGTAAGATGTACTATTTTATAGTGTACGGTACCCTTTGCCTAGGATTAACGATTTGTTCGATCAGCTAAGAGGTGCGAAGTACTTCTCGAAAATTGACCTAAGGTCCGGATACCACCAATTGAAAATCCGAAGAGAAGATATACAGAAAACCGCGTTTAGGACGCGCTATGGACATTACGAATTTCTAGTGATGCCATTTGGCTTGACAAATGCATCGGCCGCCTTCATGGACCTAATGAACCCGACATTCAAGCCATTCTTGGATAAATTCGTGATAGTGTTCATAGATGACATCCTGATTTATTGTAAGACAAAGGAGGAACACGTGGAACACCTCAGGATAGCACTAGAAGTGTTGAGAAGAGAGAAATTGTACGCCAAACTG
>JAUMHB010043300.1:7001-18095 GCA_032359685.1 Pittosporum tobira
CTTGGTCGCTCTAGGAGGGCTTAGGCGCGCCTTGGTTGAGCTTACACCTTGGAATTAAGCGCTAAGAGTGCGCGCCTTTCTTTCTGCGCTGCGCCTTTCCGGAGCGAAGCCCGAAACCTGCACCTCACCTCGCTTTGCGCCTAGGTGCGCTTTTGAGAACTATGATGTAGTGCAATATCAAATTTTTTTTTTGACAAATAAAAATAAAATAAGAAGTAAGATGTAGTGCAATAACGTATTATATGTTTTACATATTGTAGTATGTGGCTTTTATTTTGGGACAAGATATAGAGACTGAGAAATAGAAGACAGATTATGGGACTGAGAAAAAAAAGAAATTAGGACTGAGAAACAAATGAAATATAGGGAGAAAAACGCACCGTTGTGCACTGTATTGATATATATTCTGATCTCTTATGGCTAAGTAGCCCACACATATATATAGTACTAGGGTGCAGTGCACATGTTTATTCCTTATCTTACACCCATAGTACAATTAATACAATAACAGCTGGCAAAATTTAAAAACTACAGAGAGATAATAAGCATAATAAGCTACTATCACATTATTTAACTAATAATACTTATCTCATTGGTAGCTTGACATTCCTTCCCCCTTGAATTCCTTCTTGTCCTCAAGAATCCTCCTCATATTTCCTTTACAAGCAATCGGCCACTGTGTTTTCCTTTCCCTTTCTGTAAAGTATAGTGTAATCATAGCCCATGAGCTTGCTCAACCATTTTTGTTGCAACCAGGTCATTATCTTCTGCTCCAAAATAAACTTAAGGGCTTTGTGATCAGTCTTAATGGTAAAATGCCTTCCTATTACCTAGGGTGCCCATTTCTGAACATCAGTCACCATGGTCATTAATTCCTTCTCATAGACAGACATTGCTGAGCTTTTGGGACCTAGGGCCTTGCTGAAATAGGCCAGGGGTCTGCCATCCTGAGTCAATACTGCACTAATTCCCGAGTTTGAAGTATCTGTCTCAAAAGTGAATTCCTTTGAAAAATCTGGAAGAGCCAGCACAGGTGTTTGTGTAAGGGCTTTTTTCATTTTTTCAAAAGCCTGATTAGCCTCAGCATTCCAACCCCAAGCATTATTTTGTAGCAGCTTGGTCAGAGGCTTGGCCATCATACCATAACCTTGACAAATTTTCAATAGTACCCAGTCAAACCCAAAAATCCTCTGAACCCTTTGATAGTATAGGGGTGGGTCAATCCTTGACCCCCTCAATCTTGTCTGGGTCTACTGCCACCCCTTCTTCAGCTATAATGTGCCCCATGTATCTTACCTTGGTCACCCCAAACTCACACTTACTCATCTTGGCATACAGCTGGTGTTTCTTCAAGTTTCCAAAGACTAGCTCAAGGTGCTTCAAGTGGGACTCCATGTCTCGGGAATAAATTTGGATGTCATAAAAAAAAACCAACACAAATCTCCTTATATAGGGGGCAAACACCCTATTCATCAAATCCTGGAAAGTGGCAGGTGCATTAGTGAAACCAAATGGCATCATAGTGAACTCATAATAGCCCAAATGAGTCCTAAAAACAGTCTTTTCAATGTCTTTAGGGCCAACCCTAATCTGAAAATAGCCCTGCCTGAGATCCAGCTTAGCATAGAACTTGGCACCCTTAAGTTCATCAAATAGCTCATCTATGAAGGGGATAGGAAACTTATTTTTGATGGTTAGGACAATAAGTTTGCATGTAATCCACACAAAATCACCAGGATCCATCTTTTTTCTTCACTAACAGAATTGGGGAGGCAAAGGGGCTTAGGGTTACTTTGAAGAGGAGTTGGGTTTGGGATATGTGAGTAAAGGGGGTTGGATAGTGGGGGGCAGAGGTTTAGTATTTTGGGCTGAGTTTCTGCTGTATGCCGTGGGTATTTTTTCGAAGTTTGGGTGGGTACTGAGGCTATTTTTGGGGTAGGACCTTGAAATTGGAACCTCACAAGCCTTAGCAAGCTTGTGTGAGGGTTTGGGTTCTCCACAAGGCAGCTGAGGCACCTTCTCCTTCAACCTTCCTTTAAACCTTTCAAATTCATCATAAGAGGCAGTAAGTAATTGAGTTTCTTTAAGCATCTTGAATTGCTTAAACAAATCCCCATGTCCAGTTTCACTGAACCTGATTCTAAAATCCTCGGTAAACTCCTCCCAACATATCACTCCTTTTTCCACCTTATAAGACTTGTACCAAGATTTAGGCACTCCCCTCAAGTGCATTGCGACAATAGCAACTTTTCTCTGCCTTTTCACCCCATGGATGCTGAAATATTCCTCACAGTCTCTTATCCACTCCACAGCTTCATCACCCTCAGCAAATGCTGGAAATACCAGCTTAAGGTGCATGAGATCATCATCACCCTCATCAGACCCTTCCTCATTTTCATCTCCAACATCCTCCCCATCATAATCCTCAAAATCCTGGTCTATTGGTCCAGGCCTTCAGCTGTTCACTCTGTGGGGTGGCCTGAGTAAACCCCTATCAGAAAATCCCTGATAGGTACTCTGCTCCTCCCTTTACCTTTACTCCCAAAAGGGTTTTCAATCTATTGCTGTCTCCTATGAGATTTGGACCTCAAAACTTCAGCAACACTTTCCAAGTATTTATCTATTTTTCCATTTATCAACAGTAACTAAACATTGGTGAATTCCTTGTAACAGTGAAACTCTTCTTGTAAGGGGTTTCCAGTGTTGTTCAAGGAGCTCCCGACCATGGTGGTGCAGTAAAAAAGGTTCTTGGGCTCAAGTTCTCCCCAAGGAATTTAATCAAACACTTAGGTGTAGAGGTTACAAGGTAAGGGTATCAGAGTTTCTCAAAAAAATAAGGCTTTTGAGGTTGATTTGGTATTGCTCAGAGAGCTATTGTTACCAGAAGCTAGAAAGACAGATCAGTTCGTTTGCAACAGATCTTGGAATAAAAGCAACAGAAAGAAGGTTGAGCGATAGACGAGGAGAACAGTTGTTTTCAGATGACGAAGTCTTCGCCAGCGATAGGGCTTCGCGCCTGAGAACAAAAGGCAGAGAAAAGGGCTTATAGAGGATTTCCAATAAGAAAAGGAAGAAGACCCCCATAGCACTCAAAGCAGAGGGGCTCTTCCACAGAATGATGATGTGTGAGTTGCTTTTGTGAGGGGGTAAAAGAGGATGCAGAAAGTTGGCTAAGGTCATAAAGTAAGACCAAAGGGATTTGTGCATCTTTTTCTAGAGGTGGTCATGCATCACTTTTCTTGATGATCAGCTACAGATTGTGCCCAAAAATTGCTTTGGAGCTGGAACAAGAATCAGACTAGCTATCTTGAGCTCGGAAATTAACTTAATGACTGTTTGTTGGGGTAAAATGAGCAACTGGCATGATTTCTCCCCAAAACTGAAATATTATTGTTCAGTCTGTGGGTTATACTACTAGCTAACACAGTTTGATGCTTAGGGGGTTTGGTGAAAAAGAAGCAAATGAGTGAAAAGGGACTGTGTTGTACCTTTTCTTGAAGATCAGGTATGGTTTAGGCTTGTTTTTTAGGTCGCCGGGAAAGGGGCACCACCAGTACCTCCGGAAGCTCCACTACAACAGTTTTCTTGCTGAGGAAGAAAAGAAGCAAAGGCCAGAACCGATGCTCTGATACCTGGTTTGTCAAGACCAAGTATGTGACTTTTATTTTGGGACAAGAAATAGAGACTGTATTGATATATATTCTGATCTCTTCTGGCTAAACAGCCCACACATACATATAGTACTAAGGTGCACATATTATTCCTTATCCTACACTTATAGTACAGTTAATACAATAACAACTGGCAAAATTTAAAAACTGCAGAGATAAGATACTGAGCATAATAAGCTACTACCACATTATTTAACTAATAATACTTATCTCAATTGGTGGCTTGACACATATTTTGGCAACTAAATTCCCAAAGTTCTATATCTAGGCCCTTAAATATTGTCAAACTGATTCAGTGCCTAAAACAAATAAGATGGGCCAGCATCAAAAGTGATGGATAACAAATACCAAAATTGAAAATCATAACAGTAAATAAAACACCTCCATACCCGTTCATGGCCACCCAGCCTAACCACAGCTCTGTACAACCTGGCAACGAAGGATCATAAAATTTAGTATTTACCTAAAAACAGACAGTTATCATACACATTGAAACCCAAGGTAAAACATACTTTAGGCAATTTAATGGCTGGCCATAAAACTTTGGGGGTTTGAAATCCATTGCCCCCTCCTTGTAAAAACTCTCCAGTTCCTTCATGAATGCAGCTTGATCCTCTGGTGTCCCAGTTTCCTCCTCCTCAGTCATCTAAAAACAAGAAATAGATAAATAAGTATTTATGAGTAATATAATACTTCAAAACCCTTTCATATAGAAATACCTCTGTCCCACTAGTGTACCAACTATGAGCAGGGGGAACAATAGGCTCAACTGGATCTGCAGCAAGACGAGTGTCATCATTTTGACCATTAGCATCATTTTTGCGTTTTAGTATGTCGGGAACACCATCATCATCATACTCATCATCATCATCACCATCCTCATCCTCATCACCATCACCATCCTCCTCCTCCTCCTCCTCATCATCATCATCATCATCATCTTTGTTTTCTGCCTTCGCGTTATGACCAGACTCATCTTTGTTTTCGGGCATTTCATCCAGACCAGCATTGCCATCAGCAGTTACAAAGGCAACAACATTCTTGTCATCGGGCTCATCAACCATGACTCCTCCCTTCTGCTCGCTTTGATTAGCTTCAGTCCCGTTTCCAAGTGGGGATTCAATACACTGTTCTGTATTTTCGCCAAAAACCTTCTCTTCCTTAACGGCATCGGCACCAGACCTCTTCTCTTCCTCCATGCCATTTCCTATGCTACCACCCGCCCCATTTTCTATGTTCTCCTTGTCTTTCTCCATTTCTTCGTAGGAATTTTTGTCATCCGTGAGCAATTCCTCTTGCTGCTTGCTTTCCCCTCCCTCTTCACCTTGTTTGCTGTTTTTCAAATCGTCTTTACCTTTTGCCATATCTACTGGAAATTTCTCAACATCCTTCATCTCCACATCCATATCTACAAGCAAAGTTATTTTTCTTAAAATTCATAAAACTGAGTATGTCCTTGATCCTCCCAAAAAAAACAAACAAACTAGCTGCCTTAAAACAAGGCGAGCTAAAATCAAATTAAACACAAATAATCAGAAACACGCGACCTAATCTAACATGAAAGTCAGCTTTATCCTAAAAAATTAATAATTGTTCTTTTTAAAATGAAAAAAATAAAATTGATTAGTACTTTCTGAGGCCCAGAGCATAGGGCCCATAATCTAACCGGAACAAACAAAAGGAAGGGAAAAAAAAACAGCGATTTGCCGGATGCAATGTCGTTAACCCTAACTAGGTTTTCTTTTCAGTTTCGAAGTGGGTGGACACAGAGAATGAAATTAGATTTGTGCGTTACATAACGGCTATAGACGGACGGAAGTCAAAATTAACGGTTTAAAATGGAGGGAGAGAGTACCCGGTAGCCGAGGAGAAGTCCCTTCCTATCTTTAAAATCGTCGGAAATCGTCAGTACAGCAGGCAGAGATAACACCACGGGCACGGCTAGTGTCTAATGCCGCTGCGTTTTTCAAACGTGCGGATTAATTTCTTGGTTAACGGAGTAACTGATTTATAGGGAATGTGGTGCAATCCAAAAATTAAAGTACAGTTTAGCCAGAAGATTTTATTAATTAATACGATGATATATTATTAAATTAGTATTTAATTCAAAAATACTCACTATCTAAAATATTTACGATATTATTATTATTATGAGATTAGTGAGAAGCTTCCACGCGAAAGATATAACATCACTAGTAGAAAAGGATTCATGAATTTAATTTTTATATATTTTAATGTTTAATTATTTCTAATAAATTAATTTAAAAAATAATGACAAATTTAATCATTTAATGATCAAACATGTATTAACCTTAATCAAAATTCACGAATGAGTATAACTTAAACAAATATAATAATTAATATAATTTTTATTTAATTTACAAAAAATTATAATGATTATATTAAAATAAATTTATATTAATGTAAAAGTTGATAACTAACTAATTTTTTTTTATTAACTATCTTTAATTTTAAAATAATTTTCTTTTTCTCTCTCCTTTTACTTATCATTAACCATCTCTGATCTTAGAAATCAAGAACATGTACTCAGACCATATGATATTCCAAGTGATACAAACAATCCATATTAAAGTCGGCCCAACACCATACAAACCATATGAAATGCCAAACGGCCCAAGCCTGCACATATTCCGTAAAATTATCATTCAAAGTTTCAAACAGACCCTTGTAAACTCATTTATATTTTCTGTTTAGATTTGTCTTGAAAAACCTAATGAGTCAAATTCAACATCCTTTTTACACGTTATCATGTACTCAAAACACCAAAGGCCAACAAAAAATATACAGACGGCCAAATTTTTATTAGCGTTAATTACATTAAAAATAAACGAATTTTTTCATTTTTTCGATTTGGCAAATTATGTTTATTTTTGTCGATTTAATCATTAAAATTAGAATTTTGATCACGATTTGACCCAAGACTTTTGAACTGACAGATATTAGGTCAAATGGCCTAATCATAGTCAAAACTCAAATTTTAATCTACAAAATTAGCCAAAAATGAACATAATTAGCCAAAATAATAAAAGCGGCAAAGTTTATTTGTTTTTAATGCAATTAACCCTTTTTTATTACTCACAAACAAGAATTCACACTTTTGGCTGAGTATGTCCTACATTAATTTATTCATGTTTAAAACAACAAATTTGCAATTAGTAGGAATTTGGTGTTTATAGTTTTCAAGTTTATTTAAAATTTGAATTTAAATCAACTGAATTTAAATCAACTGTTTGAAAATGACTTGAAAATGTAGACTGCTGGAGAGCTACCACGTTTATTGCCCCCTTTGTTAAACAAGGTTTTAGAATATAACAAAATAAATACCAAATAAAAAGATGCCACCCAATCTAAGTAATAATGTAGCAATTTGAATATTAGAATTTTAAGATAAATCAATAAAGTCCTGGAACTCCCTTAAAATAATAATAAATAAATAAAGTCCTGGAACTGATTCTGCTTGAGAGAAGTAAAGGAATTCAATAAGAACCGGCCCAAAAATATGGAAAGAACATTTTTAAAAAGTACATGAACCAATTCAGCTGCAGGGTGGTCACAATCGGTGACATTTAGAAAAAGCCTTCTCTACATCATCGAAGTGAGGTGTGGTGTAGCTTGAATTTAAAATTTTTAAGATAAAGCAAAAATAGAAGATCCTGGTTCTCTCCTACTACTTGGGAGAAGCAATAGAATTCACCATAGGTTTTGTCCTAGATCACCAAAACAACATTTTTGGTAACTAATACAAAGAACAACATTCCCAAACCAGAGTCCAGTCCATGCAATTATCCAGCAGTTATGTTTAGAGATAAGCCTTCTCTACATCATCAAAGTAACAGTGCTCCATTGCTTTCTTTGCTGAGATCCGTTTGGCAGGTTCATACTGCAACATTTGCTGCAAACCCCAAAAAATATATAAATAAGTTATACCATTTTAATTTACTTATCAAAGAATAAAAAATCTAAGATTTTAAATATTAAAAATAAAAGGAGAAAATTAATGGTGAAAAAGGGCTCAAAAGCTTACAGCTAACAGATCTAGACCATCCCCATTCAGATTAGGAACAGCTGAGGACATTTGCTTGGGCTTCCACTGGGGATACTCATGCCAGTTCATAAGCTTGCTTACTCCTGGCCACATTTCTTCATTTGGAGTCCCCAGTAACCTAAAATGAAATTTCCCCAACATAAACATACAGGTCGAATAAATGAAGAAATATAGGAGGCACAATGCAGAAACCAGATTATATCTCAATAAACCTGAAAATGTGTAGCAACTGCTGCAGCTCAGAATCTCCAGGGAATAGTGCTGTCTTTGTAACCAGTTCAGCTAGAGTTCAAATCAAGAAGAGGAAAATTGATAAGTTTATATTGTTTATAACTGTAGTCAATATCTCCAAATACTCAAATTTGATATTTTATTAAGGAATAGTGAAGGGAATTCTACCAAATATGCAGCCAACAGACCACATGTCCACAGCTGTAGAGTAATGGGTAGCCCCCAAAAGGACCTCAGGAGCTCTATACCACAGAGTCAATATCTGCATAATGATAAAAAAATAAAGCACAATTACAAACTAAAAAAATTTGAATGCATCTGAGATTGGACTATACAAAAGATGGAAGAACAATTATACAAGCATAATACCTCATGTGTGTACTTCTTAATAGGTAAAGTAAATGCTCTGGCCAATCCAAGATCTGCTATTTTAAGCATGGATGTCTTTCGGTCCATCAAAAGATTATGAGGCTTAAGGTCCCTGAATTGCACAAACGACAGAATTATTAAGCAAGACTAGAAAGAATTACCAAGATAACGTTCAACTATGGGGGAAAAATGCCAAAAGGATGAAATTAACAAGTTAATTACCTGTGCAATACACCGTGACCGTGGCAGAAAGCAACCCCCTTACAAAGTTGGTACATCAAGCTCTGCATCCCATGAGAAAAACTTGTTAAATAAATCATTTGGTGCACAAAAGAATAAGAGAGTCCCATTTGGACTTATGAGTCATTTGGACAAATCCTAAACTTCAGAATTGATGTGAACTTACTTAACTTCTGAAAACAACATTATTACTCAAAAACATAACATGGACTTAAAAAGTCAAAACGGGACCATTTTTGTGAAACAGTGGTAGTTACTTTTATTCCACAACAATCCATAAAGAAACCCCCCCATGCTAATAAACCCTCATATCCTCTGTACCTTCACAGTTTTGGAGGGAATGTTCTCCCCAGTTTGGCGGAAGCTTCTAATGAATTTCTTGAGATCAGTGTCCATGTACTCAAATACCAAGTACAAAACTGTTTTCCCTTCCTTATTCAGGCCTTGCTTGACATCCATCAGCCTGTAATATATGCATTGGTACCCCAGAAATTAAAAAGAAACTAACAAAGATTTATCAAGTGTAATTGCAATTACTCAGATCTTTCTTTTTCTATGTAGGACATACTTACATAGGCATCACAGTCAAAACCAAATAAGGGAGAGTGGGATCACATGTATTTAAAAATAGTTTACAATATTCATGATGGTATAGACGAAATTTAAATGAAAGCGTGTCAATTATGAATTTATTTACTTTAGCAAGTGACCCATTTTGCGGAATATATGGGAGTAGTTGATAGAAATGAATCTAAGTATACAACAGGTCATCATATCAAGAACACTGAAAATGGAGACCAATTAAACCCTAATTCGACAAGAACACATACAAAAAGGGTAAATTAGCAAGCTCATAAAAAAGAGATATGAAACCCTAGAAATTACAGTCAGTAGTAAGTTACCTGACGACATGAGGATCCCTCGAAAGCATACGCAATAGAGAAACCTCGCGGAGAGTGGTGGGAGGGACACCTTCATCGTCCTCGTGGAGTCGGGTCTTCTTGAGGGCTACAATTTGACCCGTAGCCTTGTCTCTGGCTCTGTACACCTTCCCGTACGTCCCCTCCCCTACTTTCTCTAACTTCTCGAACGCATCCATTGCCGAAAGGCCCGAAACTGCTACTTTCTCCATTTTTTCTCTCAAGATCGAAATTTTAGGGTTCGTTGGACTGACTGATCGTTTCTTGACCCGATTATATAAATCTGTCCCGCTCTCCAACGGTAATAATCTTTTGAAATTTAAATGGAGGTCACAACCACGGGCCACCGCACTTGCTACCCTTACAAATATGCCCCTACAAAATTATGGGTTACATATGTTTTCTGTTTATTTTTTGATAATAGAAATGTGAGCATTCGTTCACGCAATTATATAAGTATGAGTATTTTAAATAATATATTTTTTATTATTAATTTGTTGGGGGTATATTTTTTGACACCCTAAATCTGGACATCTACACTCTGACTTGAGTTGTCAATTTATTAATAATTTCATAACTTACAAATACACAAAACTTTAAAGTACATAAGGTACAGTCTATTATGCTAAAAAATATTATACAGCACTCTCTATACAACTTATTCTTTTAACCAATTGTAAGCAGCTGAAACATTTAAGTAACTGAACATCTAGTTCATTCCCCCCAATAACCTCGCTATCAGTTATCTACACCTGAAAATAATATGAAGTAAATGAGTGAGCTCAAATAACTCAGTAAGAAATACCATTACTAAGGATAACTGAAACAAAGAAAGTTATAATTAGTTTTTTAAGTCAACAAAATTGAGTGTAAATGAGAAAATAGACATATGAAATACTGTCAAGTATAACTACATGAAAAAAGTAAGTACGAAAATAAAGCAGTTATGAATGCCTAAATTCTCTATTCTTCAAACCGTCATCAGGATATCATTACTCGATATGTCAGCATATGTGACTTTACCACACAGGTAAACGTCACCAATATCACACGTCTTTGCCCCCGGCCAAAGACAATCATAATTTAACAATTCTGCCACACATGCCATTAATATAATATATGTATGCCATTGTCACTCAAGCTAATACACCCACAATCAATCTTGAATCAGAAGATCACACAAATAGTTAAGATGCGACTTTCAATTTCTGTAACGAAAATAGCCAAATATTAACAAGATAAAATCAATGAATTTCTGAATTATTGTTATTCAAAGAGTAGTAACAATATATCAACAGTCAAATTGGCAACATATGTCCAAATTGTCAACATATGTTCAAGGTCAAATATAATATTCAATTTTAAGAGTTTCAAAGCTAAATAGTGTTTCATGTTAGAAGAATCTATTGAAGAGGAAATGATAGCATAAAATGAATGTCAAAAGATATTCCTTCTAGTAGAAACCAAAATGATGGTACTCCTTACCTTAACGCGTACTCTAAAAATAATGTCTTCTTAGAAGTAGTTGACCTATAAATTATTTTGTATATTATAATATAATCAATGATGAAAATATATTTACGTATATATTTTGACC
>JAUMHB010043311.1:0-18087 GCA_032359685.1 Pittosporum tobira
TTAAAACCCTAATTTTGTTTTGTAATTAGTTTAATTATATAAAAATCAAATATTTATTAATTGATTAGATTAGTAAAGAATTACCTAAGTGGTAAATAGTTAGTAAATTACAATTCCTCGTGGGATCGATATCTTTTATTCTATAATTTGATTGGTGTACACTTGCACTGAATCCCAATCATCTTCATATTTAAAAATAGCATGGACCTTTTTCATTGCATGCGTACTCTGATTCTGATTGGGCTGGAGATACAGATGACCATCATTCCACAGGGGCCCCCACAATTTTTATGGGCTCTAACATAATATATTGGTCATCTAAAAAACAACGCACCGTTGCTCGATCATCTACGGAAATTGAGTATAAATTTTTAGCCGACACTGCTGGAGAAGTAATTTGGTTACAATATTTATTTGATGTATTGGGAATTACGTTAATCACTCCCCCGGTTTATGGTGTGACAATGTGGGAGCAACATCTCTTTTTGTGAATCCAATTTTTCATGCTCGTACCAAACATATCGAAATTGATTTACATTTTGTACGAGAAAAAGTAGCGAACGAAGATCTATTGGTTCGGTTCATTTCCACTAAAGATCAACTAGCAGACATTCTCACTAAGCCTCTCTCTACCAATCGGTTCCAATTCCTATGATCGAAGCTCAATGTGATTGCTACCCCATTGGCTTGAGGTGGGTATTACAACATAATTTATTTACTGTTATTATCATTTGTATTTGTATCTCTTTGATAATATCATATCTTGTATTTATATGTCAAATACCTCAAGGATAGACATTCTATCCTTATTTGTTGTAACCTATTGTATTTCAAACGTTGATATAAATATAAGCATAACCCACAACCTAGGGTATGCAAAAACTTACAGAAAATTTCCATGTCCATTTCTCCAAAATACCTTTTTTATGACAACTAATGAAAATAGTTTGTTATATATAGTAGAATGAGAGAGAAAGTTTGATCAGAGTAATGAGTTTTATATTTTTAATATGTCATGGTTCCAGTAAAAGAATTTGCTAATTAAATATGGGTACATTTGAAAAAAATGTAACAAAACATAGTACATTAAATAAAAGTAACAAATAAATTGGAACAAACCAAAAGGAAAATAAGGACTAATAACATGGGACAAACGGAGTAATAATTTTTATCACATTTTTTTAACATTACCCATATTTTCATAGCTAACTTTTCATTGGAACAATCAAAGAAATTGTCTTTCTTTCTCCATTATATATAACAAGTTATTCTCATTGGTTTTCACTTAATGAGATCATAAGGGTATTTTAGATAGAATATATTTTCCAAAATGAACGTGCATTCACTAATTAGGACATACTCCATTCGTTCTATAAAAACTGAATTGTTTGAATTTTTTGATCAAATTGATTATTTTTTAATTTTAAAAGTACTATATGTTATATAAGTATATGGACAATGAGACTATAGTCCAAATAAACTACATTAAATTTACTACTAGATCCATTGTTCAGTTGTTATAAGGTTAATTATTAATTCTTTAGCCAAAAAAAGTCAAACAAGCAATTTTTTATGGTATGGGGGAAGTATAAATTAGGATAGAGGGCGTAGTTAGTAATGTATACTCCCTCTGTCCCAATTAATTTGCAACACTTTGACTTTTTGCGGAATTTAAGAAATGTGTTTGATATTATAATTTTAAAAATGAGAATAGTGATTGAAGTAGTAATATTATAATTTAAAAGTAAAATAGTAGTCAAAGTGGCTAGGTATAGTATTGATATTATAGTTTTAAATAAGAGAATAATGATTGAAGTAGTGAACCATATTTAATAAAATAATGTTAATTTAGACAACATACATTATTAAACTTTCCAAAAAGTAAAGTTGCAATTTTTATTGGACGTTCAAAAAAGATAAGTGTTGCAATTTTAATGAGACGAATTGAGTATATATTTTGGATTACCAAATTGATAATTGACACATAAAATCTTTTAAGGCTCCTATCATTCTATTAAACCAACATAGTTTCAAACAAACTTCGACTCTCACTCGCTCATATTCATATCTACTCTATAAAATTGTGCATATATGAATCTGTCCACCCGAAAAATTAAATTTCTCATGTTCATAAATTAATCTTGTTATTTACTTTTAATATTTATTTTAATTTAATATTTTTTATATAATAATTTAAATATTAATCACACTTGCTAGAATTCCTGGCTTCACCACTGACTAGGTCGTAGGCACATGTTGACTCCCCATGAAGGTCAACATGGTCATTAAACAAAATACCCTCATAGAAATGTTTGTGATGGGCACATAATATATTCTAGCCAAAACTAGAGGAAATTCATATAACCCAAGGTTCACTTTCTAAAAATTTTTCTTTGTGGGATTCAATGTCTAAAAATTGAAAAAACATAAGGTTCAAACTTTTTTTAAGCCAAGATATATTTTTAATTTTAAACGATAAACTTACATGAAGATGCCATATTTATGTCTAGTTGATTCTCTACCATCATGTCACCACTTCTATATTTCTAGTTATATGTCTGAAATTCTACCCAAAAAACAAAAAAGATGTGTTTGGAAAACTAATTTGGGAATGGAGAGGATAAATCTTCTTCAAGAAAATTTGCCAGAAATTGTAGGATTCAAGTAAAAAGGTTGAACATGAAATAACAATCATCAAATAAGTGAAAGAACATGAATCTGCCATTGACTCATGTTAGAATACAGTAGCATTGGGCGTGCTTTATTTTGCAAATATATCTAATGATCTTCGAGTTTCCTGGTGATCTGCATACATTACATTAATTGCTCTACATGAAGCAGGAGATGGAGATCATTCCTGACAAATTCAGGCGGGTAAAACATTTGAAATGAACTTGTGAATGTTCTTATCCGAGCTACCACCTTTCTCCATCGCCTTGACAGCCAATTCCTTCCATTTCCGAGCATTTTCCCTAATCTCTTCCCCTTTTGCTCCCTGCATTACATCGTTTATACACTTAGCAATTTCTTCTTTGGTAAAATTAGACTTAACGCGGACCCCAGTTCGCCAAAATCCTCAACGTACTTAGCATTAATAGTTTGGTCCGACCACTGAGGCATTGCCAGCATCG
Organism: Pittosporum tobira; assembly: GCA_032359685.1. Taxonomy (NCBI): domain Eukaryota; kingdom Viridiplantae; phylum Streptophyta; class Magnoliopsida; order Apiales; family Pittosporaceae; genus Pittosporum; species Pittosporum tobira. Next base: position 3,132 of record JAUMHB010043311.1, read on the forward strand.
GCACTCCCAAACTCAATGCTTCAAGAGAGGAGTTCCACCCACAGTGAGTCATGAAACTCCCCACAGCCTTATGGCCCAAAACCTCAATCTGCGGGCACCAGCCCACAACCAGACCTTTCTCTGCTGAATCAGCTAAGAAATTACTAGGAAGCTTGCTCTTTTCGGAGTCTCTAACTACCCATAAAAAGTTGTTGTTGCTGTTTAGTAGGCCCCACACGAGTTCGTCCATATGAACTTGACTTAGGTTGGCAAAGCTCCCGAATGATACATAGACTACTGAGCCAGGGTCTTTAGTGTCTAGCCAATTTATGCAACGTTCAGCATCGGGCTTGAAGAGGCTGAGGCCGTAGTCTTTGTCATTAGGTATTTGCTTATCTAAATACATTGATGGAATTGTTGGTCCGATTGTTATAACTAGAAATTTGCTTGCCAACCAATTCAATACCTATCGAACAATATCAGCGTCAGTTTCTACAGCAAAACCACATAAAAATTAAACGAAAGAATGCTGTGTTTAATGTTTTGGGCAAGATAGTGAATCCTCCTTTGCACTAAAAAAAAAATTAAAAATTAAAAAAAAAATTTGAAAATGGACGTCATAGTGAATAATGGATGACAAAATTGAGAAGTTTTATTTGAATAGAAAAGCGTGTAATATTTTCTTTTGAATGCAGATCATAAAATTAGCCGAAAACAGGGCTATGGTTTGAAGTCCAGTTCGACTTTGGTCCGGACACAGGGCCGACTAACCTTGGTGTCTTAGAGGTAGTTTCATTAATTATGCATATTTACTCTGCCATATTTTCTTATTAGAGTAAATCTACTTACGCCATGTGTGCCGACTGACCTTGTTGTCTTAGAGGTAGTTTCATTAATTACGTGTATTTGCTCTAATATATTTTCTGATTAGAGTAAATCTACTTAGGCCATGTGTTTAGCTGTCTAAATTGAACTCTACAAACCCTAATAGGATGACCGCCTCTCCAAATAATCTATTATGGTCCTCAAACTAGGTATTCATGTATAAACTCTATCATCTCCCGATGTTTGTGTGTATTTTCATACACATATGCTACTCTAGAAGTATCTTGTTATTATCTATTTTTTGTCTACTGTCTTAAACGTCGAAGATGGTAACAAGATTATAAACCCTCATCCGTTGCCCTTATTTCAGGAAACAAGAACCCAAATTCGATTCGGACATAAGATAATTTGGACACAAAAAATTTCCAACAACAGCATAAAATGTATTATATTAATATATCCTTAAATTATGTGTCAAACGCTATCAATAAATTTAAATATTTAACTTGATGAGAAAGAGTACAATTAATGCATAATTTGCTATAGTAGGCGTACTAGCACGGGTCAATACATGGGATATAACCTGTTATACAGTACATTATAATAAGTACTTATAAAAACACTAGCTTAAGTCCCATGCTTACTGTTTAAAAATTATTGAAAATTACATTTAAGAATTTATTTAATAAAGAATTTAATTTGATGTTCATTTTTAATTATTTTATAAAACTTTAATATCACATAACAAACTATTTTTATTTTAAATTTATTAACTAGTCATAGATTTAGTGTGTTTATTATATTTATACTCACCTAATATTAACATGATAGAGTAATAATTTATAAGGTGATTTCATAAAAAAGGTCATCATAAAATATTATATTATCTATGAGCTCATTTATAATTATTATTTAAAAATTTAAATACTTTAAAAGCTTACGAATCATAATTTAAACTGAGCTCAAATCCCTAAATAAATACAATAGCGTGAGTACTATAAGCAATTGCAAATAACACAACATCTTAGTTGAAGACAATCTTATAATGTTTACTGAAATAAAATCTGCTAAACTCTAATAAATCATGAGAAAACATACTCTGTTCCAAATACACACACACACACACACACACACACACATTCATAGAGGGTTAAATGCATAATTATCTATTGTACTAAGTCTCTTTTTACAAATATATGATTGTACTATTTTTTTTTACAAACTCATCACTGCACCAAATATTTTTAACAATCAATCATTTTCTTTATTAATTTAAGAAATTATTCAGGCAAAAAGTGTATGGTACAATGATGAGTTTGTAAATAAAATAAACTACAATAATGAGTTTGTTAAAAATATGTAGTGCAATGATGAATTTGTAAAAAAAATAGTACAATGATGAATTTGTAAAAAGAGACACAATACAATAGACAATTATACATTTAACCCCATTTATAGATATCTTCTTTTCTAGTGTCGAGGTAGTTTGAGCTAACATTAAGGGTTTGATGGGGACCGGCCCAAACTAGGGATGAGGTCAGCAGACCCCACCCAAACCTAGTCTCAGAGCACAGCACACGTGGTCAAAGTCAACGAACCGGTCAACCGGTCACTCTCAACTCGGTCGATCGCCCGTCTGCAGTCTCACTATAGACTTTCGGGCGACCGACCATTTGTTGCAAGTACTATCTGGGCGACCGCCCGCGCCCACTCTAACTTGGGCCCGGCCCAATGGAAACCCTGAGGATCAATAAACAAACTAATGGAGATCATCCCAAAATTAGGGTTCCCACCTTGGCCTTAATTAGGGTAACGCGGTATCCCACGTGGCAGCTAAACTTTTACATGGCAGCTCATCCGGTCGACCATCCTCAAGACTCGGCGACCCGCCTCACCCAAAGAAGGATCGGCCCTGACATTTGCCATCCATAAAGCACAAGCTCGACCAATCGGCATCCAAGGGGTCTCGCACCTGCATCAATCCGCCCGGACCATCGCTGCCAGGAACTCCCAAACTATGCGTCTTCGGCCCAGGCCTTCCCAGGTAGCGGATCCACTCCGCCCCCATCGACTAGGCCTGGCCCTGCCTGGTCCGGGGCCAGCAACCCGAAGGCCATAAAACAAATTCCTAGGCGGTGTCCAATTAGCCTCTTAAACCTGCAGCCTTGTCAACTCAAGGCAGGCGCGCCATATCTGCTGTTAACTCACAGCAGGTGCACCATGCCTACTTTATTGGGCTACGGGCCAAGGGAAGCTCTACAAATATTGCCCCATTTGCACAAATGGGGGGACCCCGCTGTAAACACAAAAGAGCCAATACTCTGTAAAAATACCGAAAAATTCAGTGGAGCAAAATATTCTCTCAAAACCACACTCCGAAACTCCGGTAAACCCTTTCCTCTCCCACTTAAAATTCAGATTATCACCTTAATTTTTGCTAACTTAAGCATCGGAGAGGAGAACGAGGGAACAAATCCCCTCGTGTTGCCCGTATTCAGGTGAACTTGTTCCTGCCGTCGTGTACCCAGCTAGAAACAAAGTTTGGACTTAGTTAAAGGTCGAAGTTGTCACAACAGGGTTATTGATTGCGTCAAATTTTTTTTTGTTATTTTCTTGCAAAATATCTTATCTTAACAGAGCTCCTTTAAACACCAAATTCATGTAGAAACTTCTAACATTTTTAAATCACATAACAATCACACATTAATCTCTCTCTAAAGTAGTTTTATAAAAAATTATGTTCTTCAACAACAAAAAGTAAGAATGTCAATCATTACTATCATATATTGAGGAGAAGTACATACTTAATTATAAAGTAAGAAAGTTATTTTATCATTTTTATATTATATTTTTTGTATTTAATATATTATTTATTTTATTATATTTTTATTTTTAAAATAAAAAGTAAAATAGGAATGAGCTGACAAAAATAGGACCAAAATCTTCTATTAGTATATAGTTATAAAGTAGTATAGAATATATAATTTAAGTCTTATCTAGCAACATTTAAAATAAAAATGATAGATTTTTAAGAAATATAATTTAATAAATATGACTCTAGAATTAAAAATTAATTAATAAAAATGAATGATTTTTAATAGATATATATTATATTAAATTATGTTTTTTGTACTCAAATGCATGATTTAACAAACAAACAAAAAAAAAAGACAAAAGTTGCGATATTAATATATTGTTATAAATTATTTAATTTAATTTTTTTTGATAACATTTAATTAAAAATTATAGACTTTTAAAAAAATTATTTGATAAACATTACTCTAAAATATAAAAGTCTAAATGAACAAACAAAATTCTTTCAACAGATATATGAGTATAAATAGTAGTATAGTTGTTTAGCATAAATTTTATTTTACTATCCTTTAAAAAAAAATCATTATTTTAATTTAATTTAATTTAATTTAATTGCACTACAACTTAAACAAAAACGAGACTTTTTTTTAGAATTGATAAATATTGTTTTGAATTATTATCTTTTTTGTCAAAATAGTATTATTTAAGTTTGGGATAATATTATTATTATTTTTTTATAATTTATATTTTTATTTATGAGATAGAAGATGATGTAATATGATGATGTAAGTAAGGATGACATAAGCGGTTAGATAAGCAGATGATATAAGCAATCTAGAAACTTCTAGAAGATGGCATTGTTGGCTTAATGAGAGGCATACTTTTTAATGCCTTGGTGGAAGTCTAGGAAGTGAGTTACTTGGCCTCACAATGCATGGACTACTTGGTCATCCTTATGACCAATCTAACCATCTACTAAAGCAACTTAAATGTGGCGAAGAAGCAACAAAACTTGCTATTATTTTACTACCCTTTAATTAAAAATGATAGACTTTAAGAATAAAATCATTGGATAAATATGACTTAGTATATATTATTTAATTTAAATTTTATTTTACTAAACTTTAAACAACAATGTATACTTTAAGAAAACTAATTTGATAAATATTATTTCAAATTTTTTGTCAAAATATTATTATTTATTATGTTATATGTTTTGTATTTAATAACTTTAGTATGTTTATATTTTAACAAATATGAATTGTAATAAGTATTGTGACTGTGTTGGTTGATTGATTATTATTCATTGTTATTATATGAATGATTTGAAATTCTTATGCTTTGTGTCAAAATATTATTAAATATTAAATTAAATTATTTTTTTATATTTAACATGGAAAGTAATTATATTTAAAATTTATGTTGAACATTGTTTGTTGTATTTAAGACAGAAATTAATTATATTCAAAGTCCATGTTGGACATTGTTAAAATATTATTACTTATTTATTAAAATAAGTAATTTTATTTAGGATTCATAGTGGACATTATTTGTTGTATTTAAGAAACATAATTATATTTAGAATTAACATTATTAAAATATTATTATTTAATTATTAGAATATTATTTAATTTACTTATTTATTAAATTAGGAGGAACAGTAAAAAAAGTAAACCATAATTGCGCTATTGATACACACACACACACACACACACACACACACACACAGAGTCCGGTATAGATAGATGGGCAGACTCCAGAGGCTATAATAAAATACTCAGTCCTAAAAATTATTTGTTATTTATGAAACCACAAAAGTTTTTGTTTTGTGATAAGGGAATTGTGAATTCTGCATGTCGATGCATGTAAAGGGCCAGATCCCGGAAGCTATGGGCGACGTATGAATGTGCTAAGTGAATTCGACCCTTGGAACTTAATGCTGAATGAGTTTGCACGATTTTCATGTAAATAAATAACGACGAGAAAGAAAATCAAGTAAAAGCTTTGGCACAAATTCTTGGAATCGCTTGATAATAGTATGATATTTGGTAAATTTTGTGTTGAATTCTTGTGGACGGAGTTTGTTGAATTTTGTGTCGAATTCTTGTCGACAGATATCTTTGTTGGTTTAAATTAAAATAAAATTTATGATAATTTGAAGGGTAAATAAATAAAGTACGAATATGTTTTGTTATTGAGTCTGGCTTATTATCTATATAAACATTTTAAAGATTTTTGTTGGATATTTTCTGATCTTTAGCCAACATTTTGAGATTCGGTAAGTATTGTACTATTCAAATTCTGATATAGTAAAATATCCTACATCTCGCCTGTAATTTTTTCGATTTATATTTCACATAAATTATTTAATTGTTGTCTATTTTTATCATTTGATTTTGTATTTGTGACAGCTTTGCGTTAATAACTACAAAGTCAATCTTCTTGGAGCTGTGCAACAGTTGATGTTCTGGAAAAGCTAATTCCTTCTTTCAATTTTTCCCCATAATTAGGAGAAAGAAATGCACACATCACTTGTACTCCATAAATCCATTCTTTTTCAACATTTAAAATTGTGGGTGTTTAACTAAAAAATGAGGGTAACGTTTTTAATTCTATATTTTTTTTTTTAAACTGAGACTTTCTAATGACAACACATAAAATACAATATACACATGGGTCATAGATTTATATTCCCTCTCTCCTAAAAAAAATGAACCCAGATATCATTTTCATCGTCTCAAAAAAATGAATTAATCTACCACTTTTAGTTTGTAATTACTTTCTTATCCTCACTTTATACTACATCAAAACTCTCTTTTTCTCTCTTTATCAATATAAAATACATTTATAAGGATAATTTTGTCAGAAAAATATACACTTTTCTAAAAAATTAATTTTCTTAATTTACGTATTTCACCCATTTTACTCATCATTTTCGGAGCGAAGGGAGTACATGTTTAACAATCTTTATATCTTTAACACGTGTAGTACATTGTAGTAATTCTTTTAAAGATAATGTTGTTACCACTTTTGACCTTTGACCAAGTCTAAATCTCATTTTTATCTTCGCACACGTCGGCGGGAGCAAGTTCGCCTGAAATACGGGTAACACGAGGAGTTTATTCCCTCGTTCCCCTCTCCGATGTTTAAGTTGGCGAAGATTAATGTGATGATCTGAATATTAAGTGGGAGAGAAAAGAGATTATCAGAGTATTTGAGTGTGGTTTTGAGAGTATTTTGCTTCGGTGAGTTTACTGGTGAGTCGGTATTTTTACAGAGTATTGACTCTCTTGTGTGTTAGGAGCGGAAAAGAGTCCCCCTCATCTATGCATGTAAGGCGGTATTTGTAGACTTTTCGCCTTGACCCGCAGCCCGATAAAGTAGGCATAGTGCGTCTACTTTGAGTTGACAGCAGGTATGGCGTGCTTCCTTTGAGTTAACAGGGTTGCAGGGTTAAGCTGCTAATTAGACACAGCCTGGGAACTTGTTTTATGGCCTTTGGACTGCTGGACTCGGACTAGGCAAAGCCGAGCCTAATCGATGGAGTGGATTTTACCTACTTCTGGGGAGGCCTAGGCCCTAGGCGCATAGTTTGAAAGTCCCAAACAGTGGTCCGGTCAGACTGAAGCATATGTAAGATTCTTTGGAGGCCGATTAGCCGAGCTCGTGCTTTTTGGATGCCGAATGACAGGGCCAAACCTTCTTTAGGCGAGGCGGGTTTTCGAGCTTTGAGGATGGCCGATCGGATGAGCTGCCACGTGAGCGTTGAGCTGCTTTTGAGCGAAGCGGGTTGCTGAGCCTTGAGGATAGCCGACCGGATGAGCTACCACGCAAGCGTTAAGCTGCTACGTGGGATGCCACGTTGCCCTAATTAGGCCAAGCCTAACCCTAATTTGGGACGATCTCCATCAATGCCCCAGCCTGGCGGGGTATTTCAATTCATCGACGGGCTCTGAGTCCGATCGTCCCTCAACCAGTTGTGGTAGAGTTTTCACAAGTTTACGAGGTGGGACCTAGGCTGCTCGGAGGAGCCTTGATTGTATGTTGTTTTGAATTTTTGTCTATGTGTACACGCCTTTTTAAAGAATTTAATGAGATGTCGCTTTGCACGTCTTCTGATGTCATTAATTGTGGCGTGATAATTGCTCTTTTGGAAGGCATGGGGATACGACTGTCATCTAATGGCCGTTGGATTTCCGAGGGGGAACCCCAACCTTCGGGTTGGGGTGTCTATAAAAAGGGGTTCAACGCCTTTCATTTTCACTTTTGCCTTCTGAGATCTACAGTGCTTCCCCAAGGAAACCTAGCATCGCCAGAGATCTCAAACTTTCTTCAAGATTTTTACCAAGTAAGCCATCTTCTAAATCTCGTTTTCTGTAGTTTTAGCTACCCTTAGACCTTATTAGATGACCCAAGGTAGGAGATTTGAGGTGGTGGACGTCTTTGAGGAAGAGGCGACGGTAATGGAGTCCATCGCGAACCTTGGTGGGTCCCGTTTGTAGGAGGCGACAGGGCCCAGTAGTAAGATAGCAACTCCGCCGAGGAACTTGCTTGAGGATGAGGCAACTCCTAGCGAGGTAGACAATGGTGAGGCTGAGCTGGAGAATAGCTCTGGGAACAAGGTGGAGGATCTCAGAAGAGAGGCAGAGTACGAAGACCGGTTAGCCATCTGGACTATAATATGTACAGTACGCTGACCTACCGCCGATTGGAGGTGATTATAGAGGAGTACCAAATCCCGGTGGAGTATGGGGTTAGACTCCTGAAGGTGGGGGAGTACCTAAACAGTATGCCGGAGGGGCTCTAGGTAGGGGGGACTTACGTTCCCAGTTCACCCTTTCATCCACGACCTCCTAACCTTGCTTGGGGTCAGCCTAGGCCAGTTGACCCCTAATTCATATGTCCAGGTCATGGGCTTCCTGGCCCAGTGCCATCGTATGGGTGTGGAGACCCGCCCGGACTACTTCTGGCACACCTTATCCATCGCCTGTTCGGAAGCTTTGTTATAGTCTATCAACAAGAAGCCGAGGAGAAAAGTGGATTATCCCAGCGTCGAAGCATAAGAAGTGGAAATTGGAGTGGTTCTTCATCGCTGGGGATGATCTAGCTACGTTGCCCGGGTGGGGAAGGCCGTGTAAGGCGATGTACCACACGCTAGTTCAGCTGACCAGGAGGACCCTTGAGGAGTATAGCCTATTCGCCAGCGTGGGCAAGATGGGAAGCCCCTGGTTATACACTGTGGTCCAAGACAACTCCTGGCTGATAGAGCACGGATGTGGGTTTAAGAGCCTTCCCCTATTGTTGTTTTTTGCTTTAGTGTTTTGCTTTTTCGCCCCGCCCAGTCATCTGACCTTATCTTCGTATTTTGCAGGTGTCGACGAGATGTTTGCTTGAGCTCAACGATTGGCCCAGGAGAAAGCCAAGGCGGTGTCTTCGAGGCAGACCGCAGACAAGGGGAAAGCGGCGGGGGTCAGCCACTCAAAGGTGACTGGTACGGGGAAGCTAATAGCAGCTGCTGTGGGGAGGGCCCCCTCCAAGAAGAGGCCGATGGGGGACCAGGGCTCCACCGAGACGAGCTTGGCTCAAAAGAAGCTAAAGCATTATAGGAGGCTGACTTAGTAAGTGTTTGGTCGGTTCCTACAGGGAGCTCGATGCTGGATGGCAATCGGGGGAAGGCAACCATTAAGGCCTTGTTGAAGAACTTGTTATTAGAAGGGGATGGGGAGCAGACCAGCTCGACCTCCTACTAAGATTGCGTCCAAAACGGGGCATTCCGGATGGTCTAGGTAATTTATTTTTCTTCTTATACTTTCAACAGTCTTGTTTGTTCTTCTTTTTTTTTTTTTTTAAATCTACCCGGTTTGTTGTTGTAGGCGATGAATTGGATGATGGGTATCGTGAGGGGGGCCGGTGCCGAGGTGGAGGTCACTGGGGGGGCCGTCCAGGAGGCAGCGGCCTTGAAGTAGAAGCTGAAGGCTGCCGAGAACAGTGCTGCCAAGGCCACCATGGAGGCCGCTGGGAGGGAAAAAAGGCTTTCCCTAAAGTTGGAGGCGGCCGAGGAGGGTGTTGCGGAGGCCGCCGGGAGGGAAAAGTGACTTTCTTTAAAGCTGGAGGCGGCCGAGGAGAGCGCTGCTAAGGCAGCCGCGGAGGCCGCATGGAGGGAGAAGCAGCTCTTCCTAAGGCTGGAGGCGGCCGAGGTGAAGGCTACAGGGGTTGAGGCTATCAATGCGAAGGTTGTGCAGGCGAAAGCTGCCTTAGTGTCACTTAACAAGGAGCTCGAAGCCGAGCGGGACGCTTGGAAGATCAAGGACCGAGAGGGCGGTCAAGAAGTTTAAGGGCTCGGCTGAGTGTCAGGAGATGATCCTCGATGCTTCAGCCAACCAGTTTCTGAAGGGCTTTGAAAGAAATGTCCGTCGGGACTCTAAAAGGGGCATAGACATGAAAACGGTCATGGACCATTTGGAGGATCTGGAGGCCGTTAATTCGGAGCCTGAGGATGAGCCGACAATGGAGTAGCATGTGGGGGAGCCGCGGAGAAGCCCATCGGGTCGCCTCTGGAAGAGGGGAAGCTGCCTGGTCTGCTTTCTAGGCCGCCTAGGCCGCCTTTTAGATTGTGGAAAGGATAGGACCGTAGACTTTTGCAGCAATAATTTTTTTTTGAATTGAATAGAATGTAAATTTGAATTTCATTGTATCTCTTCTGAGCTGTTAATGAAATGTAAATTTGAATTCCATAGTGTTTGTTTTTGGATAATGAATGCTCATCAAGTGTTAAGCCCGACTTTTGTATAAGACTTAACTCATTCAAACTGAAACTGATTGGTCACTTAAGATTTTTGATAAAATTTACAAGTGTAAATTGCTTTGGGACTTGTTTGAAGATTAAAATCTGATAAAGTCCACTAAGAGTAACTGCTTGCAACTTTAAAAAATAACTAAGTGTTACTAGGGTGAACGAGCAAGCTTGTTTTTAAAATACCGATCGGACAAATGGGTCCTGATTTTGAATTAAATTGGCCTGTTTAATTAAGCCAAGTAACCCGGTTAGCTATCCGTAGTATGCCCGCTAGTTTAATCATGCCTATGGTTTACATTAAGCATAGTGAAACTTAGGAGTGACTATAGGAGTAGTGCCAGGTTGAGAGTTTGTAGTTGCCCCCCAGGCTAGGTGGGTAATGCTAGTTGGGGTTAGTGTCTTGCGATTATGTTCACTTGTGCGCGAATAGAGCGTGTAAGTAAAACATAATCATGGTTAGTTTACTCGTGCTCCTCGGACCAAGTGTTTATGGTCGCACGGATGGAGTGTGTGAGCAAAACAAGCATGATTAGTTTACTTATGCCCCTCAGACCAAGTGATATAAGCTTGCCAATGAATTTGCATTTGCGATTATGTTTACTTGTTCGCGGATGGAGCGTGTAAGCGAAACGTAAGCATGCTTAGTCTACTCGTGCTCATCGGACCAAGTGTTTATGGCTGCGCGGATGAAGCGTATGAGTGATAAGTATGATTAGTTTACTTATGCTCCTCAGACCAAGTAACATAATCGTGCTAAGGTGCTTGTATTGCAATTATGTTTACTTGTGCACCCAGGCCGAGTGTGAGGTGCGCAGGTGGAAATTGAAGCATAGTCGTGATTAATTTACCTGTGCTCTTCGGACCAAGTTTTTGTGGCCACGCGGATGGAGCATAGGAGAAACGTTTCCTCATGCTCTTCGGACCAAGTGTTTATGGTCGCACGGATAGAGCGTGTGAGGTACAGCATGGTGCTCTTCGGACCAAGTGTTTTATGGCCGCGCGGATAGAGCGTATGAGATGTAGCATACTTGTGCTCTTCAGACCAAGTGTTTTATGGCCGCGCGGATTGAGCGTACAAGTGATGTAGGACTATAAGTCATTTTGATTGTGCTCAACTTTTATTGATAAGAAAGTTCGTCATATATAAGCGAACGACCTGTTACAATGTATGGTCGTGCAATGAAGATTGCCCAAGTGGTAAAGTTTGTCGTTTGTGGGTGAACAAACCGTTACAATGTATGGTCGTGTAATAAAGATCGCGTGGCCAGAGTTTTTTCTTCGGCCTTGAAACTTCAATCTTCGGTCACCTATGGTCCAGGTGATCAACGAGGTTCGCCGGGTGAGGACCTCGGATTCTACAAGGACTAGGTCTTCAACTTCAATCTTAGGTCTTCTATTAACCATGTCCCTTCACTTTTTTCACCGGTGTGCCAGGAATCAACATCTCGTCGGGAGGGGAAGTAAGAACATGGGCCTATTGGACGACGTTGGTTTCTTCAGCTATGGCTTCAACACTAAGTCATGAGGTTGAGTAAAAATTGACGCTGAAGCTGCTGGTTCAGATGGTCGGGGTGCTAGGCAGAAGTCGATGAGCAATATACCGCCAGCCTTGGGCAAAGTGATTCGGATGCCTCCCGGGCTGAGCTCTGGAAAGTTAGGGCAGGTCGATATCTGGTGCTCCAGCATGATCTCCCGATCGGCTAGTATTTTCTCAAGAGACTCAATCCTCTTCTTGCATTCCTCCAGTTCCCCCACTCGGATTGTTGGGGAGACCGGGAACGGGCTCACTTGTTCTGGTGTGAATGTTGTGACACCCGGTGTCGAGACCCAGTTGTCCAGGAGGGATGATGTGTGGGAGAGTGGGGGTGCTTATGTTGGCCACTAGTTTGATGTGGCCGGTCGTCCTCCATGACGCGTTTGCCCCTCAGCCTCTTGATTTCGAGAGTAATGTTGTGCCGTTCTTGGAGTAGCTTTGCGAGCCTCTCGTTCTGGCAGGAGTTGAGGAGATCTCGAGCATCTTGGTGCCCTTTAACCTTCCTATGTTGCCTCCGGTCATATATCCTTTGTGCTCGAGAGCGGCGTTGGGAGCCGGATGGGGTTGCCTTAGGGATGTTGGCCTCGGAGTTGAGTGGAACATCATCAAACCATTTCTCTAGAGGCTTGGGAATCGTTGTATGTGCTTTCTCAGCATCGTGCATCTCCAGTGTGATGTTTGCAGTACTCTGATGGGCTGACATGTGTGCTAAAAAGGTTTAGTATGGATGTAGACGTGTATGACAGAATAAGCCCTCCTTCTAGCGCCAATTGCTGTTACCACTTCAGACCTTTGACCAAGTCCAAACCTCGTTTCCAACTGGGCACACGTTGGTGGGAGCAAGTTCACTTGAAATACGGGCAACACGAGGGGTTTGTTCCATTGTTCCCCTCTCTGATGCTTAAGTTAGTAAAGGTTAAGGTGATGATCTGAATATTAAGTGGGAGAGGGAAGGGATTACCGGAGTATTTGAGTGTGGTTTTGAGAGTATTTTGCTCCGATGAGTTTACCGGTAAGTCAGTATTTTTACAAAGTATTGGCTCTCTTGTGTGTTAGGAGCGGAAAAGAGTCCCCCTCATCTGTGCAGGTGAGGTGGTATTTGTAGACTTTTTGCCTTGACCTGCAGCCCGATAAAGTAGGCATAGTGCGCCTGCTTTGAGTTGATAGCAGGTATGGCGCGCCTCCTTTGAGTTGACAGGGTTGCAGGGTTGCAAGATTAGGCGGCTGATTGGACACCGCCTGGGAACTTATTTTATGGCCTTTGGATCGCTGGACCCGGACCAGGCAAAGCCGGGCCTAATCGATGGGGTGGATTGTACCCACTTCTGGGGAGGCCTGGGCCTTAGGCACATAGTTTAAAAGTACCAAACAGTGGTCCGGCCGGACTGAAGCGTATATAAGATTCTTCATAGGCCGATTGGCCTAGCTCGTGCTTTCTGAATATCGAATGTCGGGGCCGATCCTTCTTTGGGTGAAGTAGATTGCCGAGCCTTAGGGATGGCCGATCGGATGAGCTGTCACGCGAGCGTTGAGCTGCTTTTGGGTGAGGCGGATTGCTGAGTCTTGAGGATGGCTGATCGGACGTGGGATACCACGTTGCCCTAATTAGGGCAAAATTAGATACTCTAATCCTAATTTGGGACAATCTCAATCGGATAACTTTATTAATTTCACTTCAGGTACTAAACTCAAGATTTAGTGAAATTACAAAATCTTATTTTATCAGAACTGCTCCTCACAACTTATATTGAGATAACGTAAAAGTTATTTTTTAATTTATATAAGTTATAAAGTCGAAAATAGACACATATTAATCAGCTATTTTGATTTATGCATCTGTTGCACTCGGTTACAGTTTTTTCCCAAAAACTTTAAATTTATGTTAAAAATAAATTATACTAACCTGAACAAGTAAGCAGGGTAATCGTCAACTATGAATGAATATAAAAAATATTGCACACGTCAAAAGAGAAACCAACCTCGCTTTCAAGCTCATCAAAAGTGTTAAATAAAATCCAATCCGCCTTATCAAGATTTGAAAATTGACTCGCGTGCAGATCCAATGCAGCCGGATATAACCCATCGAATATAGCCGAAGGCAAATCTTCAATTTCCAGCACCGGCAATGCAGGCAACGAAACCGTTGGCCCTTCTACTGGAACCTTCAAACTCCCTTTATGCACATGGTAATAAATCGCAGAGGAAGCAACAGCTTGTGTGAAGAATGAAGCTATTTTCACACCAAGTTGGTGCCCTATATCTCCAGCCCATGGCATATGAGAATCATAAACCAGGACTTTGGCAGGGCAATCAGTGGAACTTATGTACTTCTGGATGAGACCGGGCAAGTTTTCTGAGACACGGCGTTTGACATGGGCCAAATAGGTTCCAGCTCCGTCTGGTTTCTCGCCTTCATCAAATTTGTAGGAGATATAATCAAGGTTGACAGAGCTAGATTGGTCTTCCATGGAGGTTATGATGCTGGTGGGTGCGAAGAGTGTGACTTGGAGACCTTTTGCGGCTAAACGGTTGGCGAACTGCATCATGGGGTTCATGTGGCCTTGTGCTGGGAAAGGGATTACCATAACGTGAGCTTCGCCGGCTGGCACATCATCACTTTTGATTTCCATCTCTATTGATGTTTGCGAAAAGGTTTGTGTTCGCAGCCCGAAGAAATATGTACTGTATAATTTACACGGAAAACCTAGCAGACTGATAAAACAAAGGCTCCGTTTGTTATGAAAAATCGTTTTATAGAAAATACTTCCTCCGTCTCAATTAGTTTGCAATAATTTGATTTTATATAGAGTTTAAAAAATGTGTTTGACATTATAATTTTAAATAAGAAAATAGTGAAGTAGCAGTTAAAGTGGTGGAGTATAATATTGATATACTAATTTAAAATATGATAATAGTGATTGAAGTGGTAGGCTGTGACGCCCCCAAATTTCCACCTCCAAATCTCGTGGAAATTTGGTCGTCAGATAACAACTAAAGATATTGAGAAG
>JAUMHB010043322.1:0-10262 GCA_032359685.1 Pittosporum tobira
TTGTAAGACATGGATTTAATAATAAATTGGCAACCCAAGTCGGGGTGTGGATGCCCAGATTTGGGGGTGTCACATGATCCTAGGGACACAAGGAAGCTATTACAATTGTCAAACTGAATTAAAAATAACAAAAAAATCAACTTTGATTCTTACTTAGAATAGAGAAGAAAAAAATTTTAAAGGTTACTTTTTTAGATGCTACGGCTGCTGTGGGCATTAAGGTTTGCTTTGGGTGCAATATAAAGACGATTTGTAACATTAAACAACTGGAATCGATGCTTGAAAGGGACTGCAGATCGGATTGGGCAAGTTTAGGATCGGCAGGAAAAAGCTGGGGGCAAAATGAAAAGATCAGAAAAGGAAATAGGGAAAAGAAAAAAGAAAAAAGAAAAAGGGGAAAAATGGGAAAAGATAAAAATTTTGGGGATCTGTGCATGAGGGTCCCACTTGGTCAACTGAGCTGAAATTTCAAAAATTCAAACTATTATTTTATCTCGATTCGTGAGTCGATTAATTTAATAATTAAATAATAATTTAAAAATCAAAATTTTAAAAATATAATATTATACTCTATTCCTATGTTTTGGCACGCTGCGAATCCAACGGCGCTATTCGTTTTTCCATACGACGCCCCGGTCAAAAAGTTAACTATGGACTAGGTCAAATTAAAAATTTGACGGCGTTTCGAGTCACTATTTTTCCGCGCTGATTCGAGATATTTGATCGGTTTATGATTTTGAGCACTTTTTAACTTCCAGGTCAAAATGAACAATATGCCCCTAGACATGACTTTTACCAAAAATGACCAAAATGCCCTCGGCCATATCTTTTGTCAAAATGACTAAAATACATTCGAGCATAACATTTGTCAAAATGACCAAAGTGACCTTGAGCACAATAATTGTCAAAATGATCAAAATGCCATTGAGCATAACTTTTATCAAAAAAACCAAAATGCCCCTGGTCATTACATTATTATTTTAACTCAATTTCTTGAGACGTAGCAACGTAGAAAATAATTCTACTGGACATCATACGAGGAAATTTTATATTTTTAATCGTTCATAAAAATTCAGGTTCTTACAAAATAGATAGATAAATAGATAGATAATACTTCCTCCATTCCGTCGTTCTTCCACTTTAAACACATATTAAGGATAAGCTTTGAACATCTAAATTTAAAATTAATTTTACTTTAAAAGTTTAATTTTACCCTGTTTAATTTTTGGGAATCTGGTTAGCTTTGGTTTTGTTCAAAGTCCAAGAGGTATTCTAAGTTCGTCTATCTCCCCATTTACTGCATGGCCAATTCTTAGTACCCTATTTCATTCCATCTCTACAACAACAATTTTATAAAGTTCATCTTCTTCATTTTTATTATTATTTTTTTAATTTCTTTTGGTTTTTGTTCTCTATTCTCTTTCCCAAAATAAAATAAAAGTTGAAAAATAAAATATGCTAAATAGCAACTTTCATTTAGTGTAATTTTTTTTATTATGAGTACAATTATTTTTTAAACCAACTTCTAAAATTAATAGATTTACTTTTTTAAAACAAAAAAAAAATCAATAAAAAAATTTGGAGTAGTTCTTATATATATATATATATATATAAGAACTACATTTAAGTTAAAGGAATCCAAATTTCATTTAAAAAAATTTTAAGCAAATAATTTTTTTAATTATAGAAACTTTTAAATAATTACAATACTTTTCAAAAAGAAAATTACTTAAAATAATTTTTTCCTTTGTCATTCATGCTGCTCTATTGTTACTGATGACTCTCTTTTATTTTGCTTTATGTCATAAACTTAAATTTGTACTGTATGTGTATATTTTTTTATCCTTATTTAAATTACAATTTACGAACTGTTACGAGAAAAAAAAATATTTGTTACAAGAAAAAAAAATGTCTCAAATGGCACGTCGGAGAAAAAACTAAGGATTAAAGAGTGAAAATATTTTTCAGAATATAAAATAAAATAAGAAGAGGGAAGATAAAGCTAGAGACACAGAAAAGATAGACATATAAGCGCATGTAGTTTTAAGAATAGTAAGCAGTGAGAAACCTTGAAAATATGATATAATAAATGTAGTGGAGTATTTATTCTTGATATGGGAAAATTAGTAATTAAACTTTAAACTATTTCTAAAAAAAATTAGTAACATCCAAGGAAAAAAAAGAAATATAGTTACCCATAAAAATAAAAATAAAAAGTAAATATCATTATTACAAATTAAAGCTCATTATATATTTTCACAAGATTCAAACAAGATTAAAAATAAAATCTCAACTTGCTTGCCCTGGATTGAAATTGAAACACACAAGGGTGAAATTATTATACTTACGTACGGTAATTCATAATTCAACCAAATAAATAAATAAACACCTATACATATAATCAAAGCAGAAAATTTTAACAAATATAGAAAGAGATTACCAACCCAGCAAAAGAAAGGATTATTATTATTATTATTAGTGCAAAAATTGAGATGTACGTACATGATACATATCTAGATTTCCGACTCCATTTGATAAAAAATTCAGTGAAGACGCAACAACAATGAATAAAGTGCAAATTTTAGTAAACGGGTAAATACCCCGTACCGGCAACTGAGTTGCATGATCTCCGAGCATCCGCCGCGTACAACAGCTTATCCCTGTTTGAAGAAGATAATATAACTTATTTTTAAAAACAAATTATATTTATAATGTTTATTTTTACTAATTTAAAAAAAATTATATGTCAATTATAACAATATTTTAAACTTATTTTAAAAAACAAATCAATAAATTTTTCCTTTTTTTTTATTTATAACTTATTTTAATTAATAAATAAACTTTAAACTATTTCTAAAATAAATTGTGCCAAGCGCCATATAGTCCCACGAACAATCAGAAACATACCACGACTTTGTAAACACATACTGGCACAACCAAAACTCTAACACATAATTAAATTACAAAGCCACGAGTTTTAACAAGATCTATTTAACCAAAGCAAATTACCACAAAATATGGACTCGAAGAATTGGGAGACAAATAAGATCCTAAAACTCATGTATCGAAATAGATCACCCAAAATGTGTTCCTAACCAAAACTGCAGATTTTTTTTTTGTTTTTCTGTTTTTTTTTTTTTTTTTTGGGTGGGGTGGGAACCAACTACTGCAATCGGTTTCTTGAAGCTATGGCTGTTTGAAGTTATGGTTTAGCCACAGCCCGCTTGTTGCCCATCCTAATGAGGCAACCGATTATATAGAAGACCTGTACATACATAGCTCACAAGCACAAGAGAGACTACAATACAAGGTGGTAGTAGTATACATGGGTCTGACTGGAGCTAAGAAATCAAAACCTACTACTCAAAGTTGGTAGGTGTTATAATGTCCATGTCTGTTTCTGAAACATTTGCAAACTCAACCAGAGTATCATCCTGCACATCCCAACACTTGGCAGTGAGAAAATTGTACACTATCTAAGGAAACTCTCTACATGAGAAATTAGCTATTTAAGGAAATCACTCTCTACTTGAGAAATTAGCAAGTAAAGAAGGCACAAAGCTACCAAGAAGCACAGAGACTGTTCAAATGTAGTATATACCTGGTCAAGGGTGCCTGAAGGACTGACAATTCCCACAGGCAAACTGTTTGTAAGATCTTTATTCGTACCACACAAATGCTGCAAGATGGGAGAGACGCCAATTTCAACCAAAAACATCAGAAATCGTCTTCCGAGAGTTTTAAGAATATTGTGCTTACTGACTAAAAACCAACAGATATAATTTTGTACATGTGTCTGTGCATGTGTTTTTAGTCATAATTTTCATTCGCTAAAGGAAAACTTGATGTCTTTATCACTCTGATTTAAATTGATGCAAGGAAGGTGGACAGATCAAAATGTCAGAGAAAATTGTGCTTCATGCAATGCAAAAAGCTAGCCAAGGTCTCCGGAAGTAAAGTTTTTATTTTTATTTTATATTTTATGGTGGGACCCAAAGCCCCAAGCCCAACGCACCTCTGGCATTTCAGACCCCATTACATGTATTTACTAGAGAGTAGAGACACTTATCATGGATCATGATACCCAACACCTCTTAGGTGGTTCCCTAATCTAATGCCCGAAGCCCGATAATATCATACCTATGTTAAACCCTTAAGAATCTCATTTTATTTTCCACTCTAGATCTGTCTTCTTTCATTTATGCTCAGCACCTCATAACTGTCTCAGATTTTGTAAACACCGTATTTTCCTGTTTACAAGTCACTTGGAAAACTATGCCTTCAAGCCAAAAAGCTTCAATTCATTAATAATTACGTGCAAACCTTCTCCAACCAAATCTAACCTCAGTAATCTAAAACCTGCTAATAGTTCACAGGAAATGTTTAAAAGTTCGAGAGAATCACCTAACAGTTAATGGAAGTCCAAATAATTCTCTCACGGTCACTGTGTTCATAAATTTTAAAAAGGATGGAGACGGAATAAGGAAGGAAAGTGAGGGAGGAGAGTAAATTTCCTTCTTCATCAGGATTTTGTAGGAAAGAAAGGAAAAGAACTTTTCTCTCATAAGTTTTACTCTCTCCCTTTCTTCTCTTCCCTAAACTCATCAACACAATTGTCGACAACTCCTCCAGTGCCCAAGTAAATCAAACTTGTGAATTTCTATTTGACCAAATTTACAAAAATCATCTCAATAAAATGCAACAAAATTGCATGCTTCACATGTATAAATCGCATTAAGTCAAGCCACTGGCCAATTTTCTAATGATTAACAGGCTGAAATAAAGACATACTTTATCTCGGTCAACAGAGTTGTTATTAGTTTCTTCAGTAAAAGCCTTGGAAGGATCCTCTGAAGTTCCCTGTATATATATATATATATATATATATATGAATCAGAGTTTATAGATGGACACTTTTCATTTCCTTTTTTTAATGAGTCAATGAATCATACATGATCATCTTGGTTGCCAGGAAAATTTCCGTCTTCAACAAGCAATGGCTTAATTTCACCAGGTGTTCCCTGCAAATCCCATTTGATAAAACTGAGTAAATCAGAAAACATTATGGGAAGGCATAAATTTTTAGAGAACACTTTGTGTTACAAATCCTGTGAGACGTACCGGTTCAATTTGGTCCGCGGTATGATTCCTCCCTCCTTTACGGAGATCTCTCAATGTTCCCTGCTAATTCAATATACTGTAATGTTAGACAATTAAACCATCGCAAGAATAATAGAGAAAAATAAAATGCCATTAGTTTATATATATATATATATATATATATATATATATATATGTAAAGATAACACAGCTTAGTTAACCGTAACCCTCGAAAAAGAAAGAGCTCTAGTGTAAAAGTTTCCTCCAAAACAACTAAAAAAATACTCACTACAAAGTGGAGGACTTTGATGATTGATGACAAATATACAAGATATCAACCTCATCTTCCAAAAAGTGAAATATCATATGAGAATAAACCACTAATAACATTCAAAAGTACTTAACTCAGACGTATAGAAGAAAGCAGCATTCTATTTAGGGGCTTGATCCATAGACGCAGGTGGTTATATATATTTATAGACACATGATCTGTAGCCATCCATAGACTGATGGGGCAGATGAAACTTAAAAGATTCAGTGCCCTCCGGGGGTTTAGAGTCCCGGAAGGAGAACGAAAACCTGCAGGGGAAAGGTGAACCCACTAGGGGGAAAGTACTTAAAAATTTTAATTCGTCACGGTTCAATCTTGTAATGGATGGTGTAAGATCTGGTGTCTACGGTATATTGGTATGTCCTATAAAAAACATGAAAATGGTATATAAGCTTGACTATAATTCCAAAATTAGAATTTGGTTCT
This sequence comes from Pittosporum tobira, assembly GCA_032359685.1. Lineage (NCBI taxonomy): Eukaryota > Viridiplantae > Streptophyta > Magnoliopsida > Apiales > Pittosporaceae > Pittosporum > Pittosporum tobira. The sequence continues at coordinate 5,858 of JAUMHB010043322.1, forward strand.
GTGAATTTAAAAAACAATTTATTAAGGCAGAGAAAGATTAAGAACAGAATTCTCTTTTATTTGTTTAGTAAATATTAGTGAGTAAAATTGTACAAGCGATTGAGTGAAGCCGAGTTGGTCTTTGCCTTGCCTAGTTTGAGCTTGTTTAAAACTTAACTATCCACGAGCCAGGCCGAGTCGTGGTCCGGACTCTATGTTTCAGAGAATTAAGCTATGATAATGGAAAAAATAACAATACCAACATAAGAAAATTAAAAAAGAGAACAATTTTGAAACTAAAACATAATTGATCAAACCTCTAGGTTTCAGAGAATTAAGCTATGATAATGGAAAAAATAACAATACCAACATAAGAAAATTAAAAAAGAGAACAATTTTGAAACTAAAACATAATTGATCAAACTCTTTTTTCCTGGTCAAAGGAGAAATGTTCATTTTGTAAGATCTATCTTTACGCATAATTTAACTGCAACACCCCAAACAATTGACTTTTACACAACTCACTAAGTTCACAAAGCCAGTTGTATTCAAAACCATGAAGAGCAAAGTGCTTTCAGAAAGAAACTAATCTTGTACACGCGAGAAATCAGAATTTCACTATAACAATATAGAAACCTGTTTTCCATTAAAGTTCCAACAAGAATAGAAAGTCAAGGCTAATACAGACCTTGTTTGCCCACATGAGCCCACATGCATTACACAGTGTCCTCGGTCCGGCTGGCCCACGACGCATTGCAGGAGTCGAATTTTCACTAACACCACAATGGTGACACCTTCTAAGACTAGAGAGATCAAGGTAATCAAAAACAAAAGTAAGTGGAGTGTTCCAAGACAGTTTGATTTGGGACAATCGTGAAAATGAGATTCCAAATGCAGAAATAAAAAATTCATCTAAGGGTAAGAACTTATGTACCAAAAAGAAATAAGGCTAAGAACTTACACTGTTTCTGGACGATGTGTACCATCCACTTGGGGTGAACTCTTTCCAGAATCCAAATTGGAAGACCCCGAACCTTCTTTCAATGATGCAAACTGACCATTCTTTCGGTGCATCCTGGTACAGGTATACACAATGGAAGTTAAAGATGTAACTCACAAGCACCAACGTCACCTCTGCTAATATCTACATTTTTGTCGGGAGTTCATAGACTAATCATTAAAAATTCTACAAAACTGGTTGCAGCTGAGGAATCGAAAACACACCCAAATTTTTTTTAATGTCAACTTATTACAATTAGTTATTAATGCTTTTTTTTATGTGGATTAATTTCCACAGATCTTTTCCAGGGAGTACATTTATATAATAAAAAAAAGAGCATGCATTCATACCTCAGGTATCTAGTAAATCCAAATTTTGCATCAGTTTGGTATGAAAAACACAGCTATCAATATATAGGTATATCTTATGGGTCATCAACAACACATGAAAATTAAAGATTTGGTAGCAGCAACAAAACTAAACTTGTTATTTCTTGTGGATTGTGCAAAGATAGTAAGATGGTAACTTAAGGCATTAAGTTCACTATTACATTAATGGGGTAACTGGGTAAGTATCCCAATAACAAGATTAAGGTTCTTAATCAGAAAATCATCTCAGATAATGTTAACAAGGACATACATATGAAATTCTACATAAAGTTGGAGCATTATACATATATGGTAACATAAAACTCATTCCAACAAGTATAAATAAGTTATACACATAGGATTCCCAACAAGTGTACATAGATCGAAAGAAATAACTTTACAAAGTTGGTTGAGTATTTAGAGAATATAAATCTTATGCTTATTAAGAAACTACCCTCATAAATACTTTTATTTTCCTATTTTTAGTAAGTTAAAATGCACATACACAAACACATTTATGGGGCCTCATCCAGGTACAACATAAGACAAAAGCATTATTTCATCCAAGCCAACATCTACCATCCATGTGTTAATCTCAACGATCACTATTTATCACATCTGCTACAAATAGTAGCAGATTTTTCTTCCTATCTTTTTTTTTTTTTTTTTTTTAAATCTGGGGAGCATCTGCTACTAATAGTAGTAGATGTGCACTATTCGCAGCCCTTGGATTAAAATCAATCTTAACGATCAGTATTTATCACATCTGCTATTAATAGTGGCGGATTTTTTTTTTTTTATTTTATACGAGGACCATCCACTACTAATAGTAGCGGATGTGTACTATTCTCAGCCCTTGGATTAAAATCTAAATAGTGGATGTTGGGTTGGATGAAATAGTGCTTCTATCCTATGTTGTACCTAGATGAGGCCTCCACATACATACATACATATTATATATATATATATATATATATATATCAAAAAGTTATAAGAAAATACATTCAGATAACTGGAACAGATTTATGCATGATTCCACATAAACTACTGGACATCATCCAGTTCGAAACTATTCTACTTCTCATTTTAATATAAAACTGTGAAGATAAGTCCTCAAGAAAACTAATGACGAAAGGCGATTGCGAAAGAAAACCATAGTTAGAACTCCCAGGGAAGAGTTATAAAAAAAAATATTCACAATCATGGTAACATTTTGTTTTCTTTGCAAAGATTTTGTAGCACAAACTAAGGAAATTGTACCAGGACTTCTGCAACCACAACGCAAAATTACATGAATGCCGAGAAAGCAGAACTGATCAGAACAATGCCGAGAATGCAGAACTGGTCAGAATAATCTTACTCATCCAACAAACAATTATCTGTTATTCTAAAGAAGTCAATGATGTAGTCCAGCTAAAGCAAACAAATATATAAAGACAACAAAAACGATTTACCATGCATATATCTTACCTTTGAGCAACCTCTTTCCGGACAGTGTACCTTATCTTTTTGTCAAAGCATCTTTCCTTACGTTTTTCACGAAACCTAACTAGAGATGCTATTCTTCGCGAAAGATTTGAACGTTTGGGTGTATCATCCACGACCTATTTACAATCATTGTAGAAATAACATGAAAATAGAATATAAATATTAGTAACAATATCAATATTTTCCGCAGCAGAATTACCCTGTTGCTCGGATCAACAGGAACATTGGTTGCCACACCAGTAGGAATTTCAGGTCCCCCCAAAAGCAAAAGCACAGCTTGCACCTGTAGCATACAGTTCCAAAAGATCATGCACCGAACCTAACCTTTTTTTTTTAAATAAAAAAAAAAATCCAATTCATCACGCTTTTTCAGTGAATGATAAATTTCATGCTCGAGGATTTTGTCCTCAAAACCCCAAAAACAGAGCTGTTCCAACTTCTTATAGCAACAGAAAAACATATACAGTACCAACTACGACATGAATATTCTTGTTCATCAATAGAGATACATAAGAATAGACTAAAAACCTCATTGGTTCATAAATATAGTACTCTCTGTGTTCCACAAAAAGAGTACCATTTTTTCAATTTTTTTTTGTTCCTTGGGAAGAGCTCCTTCATGATTGACAATGCCCACAACGAAATTATATATTCATTACTTTCGGGATAAACCTGAAATAAAATACATTCTTCACATTCGTGAATTTTTCAAATGGAATTATTTTTGTGGAACTAAGAGAACAGTACAAACAAATTAAAAGCTAATCAAAAAATTACATCAAACAAATCGATCAATAGCACATGCCACAGCATATCCACAAGCCCACACTCCCTCCGTCCCAATAAGATTGAAACACTTTCCTTTTTTGAACATCCCAAATGATTGCAACACTTATTTTTTGGGAAAGTTTAATGATACAAATTGTCTACATTATTCTTACTTTACCAAACATAACCCACCACTTCAACCGCTATTCTAACATTATAACCCACCACTTCGTCCACTCCTCTAATAACCCACCATTACAATCATTACTGCACTATTTAAAATTATAATATAACACTGTAACTCATAACTTCAATCACAACTTCATTATCTAAAAATATAATATATCAAGGATAGTTTAAACAATTTATTCATATTTAAACAAATTTCTTAAGATTCATGAAAAATCAAATTGTTTCAATCATATGGGGACAGATAAGTATATCCAAGAAATTTCTTAATTCAAAGGAAACACTGTCACTTCAGCACAGTAAATTAAAGAAAAATAAATGCTGTTAAGTTTAATTTAGTGAAACACCATCACTAAATTAAACAAGCAATCACCTTCTCAGGAGTAACAGCAGGGAAAACATAGACCTCCCCTTCGAAAGCAAGAGTGAGCTCACTCGTCCTAGACGCCAGCACAACACCGCCGCCACCATGGCTGTGGGTATGGTTATGGTTATAAATATGGTTATGCTGGTGCTGTTGCTCCGGCGGTGGGTTTACCGAGGTCACGTGACCATTTTCCAGGTCATCCATAGCATCATCATCTTCATAATTGTATTCACCTTCGTCCTCGTC